>JANSVA010242861.1:0-26319 GCA_025504915.1 Erythroxylum reticulatum
GAATCAAGTACTCAAATTTGAAGAAATTTCCTCTTTATGATGAATATACAAAAGAGCCTCTTTAAATTATGCATGAAGGAAGTGGTAATGCTAGAGATAATTAAACTCCCATATGCTAGTGTGATTTACCTTATTTATGATAATTCTTTGGTAAGTCTTGTGTAGGTAATACCATAGAAGGGAGGAATAACGATGTTACCCAATGAAAAGAATAAATTGAATCCTATGAGAACCATCACTGGGTGAAGAGTGTGCATCGATTATAGGAAGCTAAATGATATTACTTGGAAAGACCACTTTCCTTTGGCTTTTATAAACCAAAATTTGGAGCGACTAGTTGGACTTATGTACTATTTTTTCTTGGATATACTTTCTAACTACTTCTAGATTAAGATTAGGAGAAAACAATGTTCACGTGTCTTTATGGTACATTCGCTTATAAGATGATGTCCATTGGGTTATGTAATGCACGTACTACATTTTAGAGATGCATGATGACCACATTTAATGACCTAATCAAGGATATAATGGAGGTATTCATGGACTTTTTTTTTATTTTTGCCAATTATTTTGATTTATGCCTCCATAATTTAGAAATAATGTTAAAGAGGTTTGAAGAGACAACTCTAGTTTCAAATTGAGAAAAATGTCATTTTATGGTATAAGAGAGCATAATTTTAAGCCATAAAATCTTTATAGGGGTATTGAGGTAGACAAAACTAAAATTGAAACTATAAAGAAGCTACCACCTTACTTCAGTTAAGGCTATTAATTTTTTTTTAGGGTATATGGGCTTTTATAGAAGGTTTATTAAGGATTTCTCTAAAATCTTTGGGCTTCTAACTAAGTTGTTAGAAAAAATGCACCTTTTAACTTTAGTCAAGAGTGTTTAGAAGCCGTTAAGATTCTTAAGGAAAAGTTAATGAATGCCCCAATCATGGTTGCACTAGATTGGAATTTACCTTTTAAGAGAATATATGATGCAAGTGATTTTACAATAGGTTCCATACTTGGACAATGAAAGGATAATCATTTTTAACTAATTTACTACGTTAGCAAGAATTTGATAAATGCCTAGGAGAATTATATCATGACAAAGAAAGAACTGCTAATAGTGGCTTTTGTGTTTGATAAATTTAGACGTTATATAGTCTTTTCTAAAGTTGTTCTTTACACTGATCACTCTGTATTAAGATAGTTGCAAAATAAGTCATATGCTAAGCATATATTACTTAGATGGATTTTCCTATTGTAGGTTTTTGATTTCTAGATTAAAAATAAGATAGGAATTGAAAACTTGGAAATAAAACATTTATCTTGCCTTAAAAACTGAAATTTGAAGGAGTTGAATGAAGAGGACATTAATGGTTCATTCCTCGAAGAGTGTATCTATAATTTGGAGGCAGTAAGTGATTCCAAAACCCCTTGGCTTGTTGATATTGAAAATTATTTAGTGGCTAAGATCTTATCAAAGGTTCTTTTCTATCAACAAAAGAAGAAATTATTTAATAATTTGAAGGAATATTTTTAGGAAGATTCATATTTATTTCATATTTATGGAGACCAAATAACGAGAAGATATGTACCATAATCTAAGAGGTGGAAGATCTTAAGACATTGCTATGCTAGAGCTGATGGAAGGCACCATAATGTGAATAGGATGACTCAGAAAAAATGTTGAGTCAAGTTTTTTTTGACCTTTAATGTTTCAGGATGCCTTAAGGTATGTAGCTTTATTTAATAGATTCTAATGATCAAGTAATATCCCTTGTTAAGATGAGATGCCTTAAAATTTCATTCTTATTTGCGAAGTATTTGACATTTGGGCCATTGATTTCATAGGTCTATTTAATAAATACATCCTAGTGTTACCTAGTGGTTGTTGACTATGTTTCTAAATGGGTTGAAGCTCAATATTTGCCCACAAATGATGCTAAGGTTGTTGTAAATTTCCTAAAAAAAGTTGTTTTAACACTTTGGCACAGCTAGAGAATTATTAGTGATAGGGCATAAATTTTTGTTATGTGAAGTCCAAAAAAGTACTTAAAAAGAATGGAATCACACATAGAATTACCACCCTATATCACCCTTAAACTAATGGCTAAGTTGGAGTAGCTAATAGGGACTTAAAAAGAACTCTAGAATTGACTATAGAGCACCAAAGGAAAGATTGTTAAGTTAGGTTTTATGATGCTTTATAGGCTTTTAAAACTGCATATAAAACATCAATTGACCCTACACTTTATAGGCTTTACTTTAGGAAAGCATGTCATTTACCTATGGAGTTAAAATAAGGCATATAAGGCCATTAAGCTTATGAATTTTTTATTTTTAACTTATAGGTGAGAAAAGGAAATTACAAGTTAATGAATTGGAATAATGGTGATTAATGACCTATGAAAACTCTCAAATGTACAAAGAGAGGATGAAGACATATCATGACTTGAGGATCAAGCAGTCTAACGAATTCAAATGGGAGATCAAGTTATTTTATACAATTCCTACCAAATATTGTTACTAGGTAAGTTTAAGTCAAAATGATCTAAACCCTTTATTATGGAGAAGGTATTTTCATACAATGCAATTGAGGCAAGTCCTCCTCATAAAGGTAATATTAAAGTGAACAGTCATTGCTTGAAACAATATTTTGAAACTGAATTTGATAATTGTACAGAGGAGCTTAATCTAACAAAGTCATGTTAGATTATACATAGGTACATCTAGCTAAGGTTGTTAAATAAGTGTTACCTAGGAGGCAACCCAAGAATTAGGACAGTTTTCATTAATTTGATTGATTAATTAATTCACTTTTGTTTTCTTTTGAGTTTAGTTTTAGGATTTCATTGATTTTTAGTGTGTTTTGTGTTAAGTTGTTAAGCATCTTTATTATTTTGCATATTTTTTGTATTTGTGCTGTGTGTTATTTGATTCTAATTTTTGAAGTTTTTAAGAATGTTTAAGTGTACACAAAAATCACACTTCTTTATGTTTTACACGATTCCAGTGACTTACATGGTCACTAAACACTGTCATTTACATCCTTGAAATTTTTAAAAATTTTCACACAAAATTATAGATAGTTACATGGGTGTAGAGAGTTATATGCCCGTGTCATAAGTCAAATGTTTACATTGACTTATACAATCAGTTACATGATTGTACAATTGACTATGTAAGTCCACGACCCTTTTTAAACGCTATTTAATCTTATTCTTTCTCATTGTTTCTCCCTATTTTGCCACTTTTCTAGTACGCCCCCTCCCTCACCCCAACCTAGTCTAGCCATTTCAAATAACATTGCAACACCCATATTGGATTTTTCTTGCATTTTACATCGACTGCAAATAGATTTTTAGGTATTTTTATAATTTTAAGGTTTGTTCTTAATTTAATGTGCTAGGTTTAAAATTTGCTTCAATTTAAGGTATGTTCCCCTAATTTTGTTCTTGTTTGCAATTATAAGTTGTATCTCAATCATTTCTATATGAATTAGTAAATTTTGATGAATTGTGTTGTGATTGGATGAAATTCGAATTTGGAATTATTAATTTTCCTCATTATGTTATAAATTATGATGGATTTTGTTAGATTAGGCATAAACTAGTGTTTTTAGATTAATTAGTAAATGTTTGTTAGTTTAATTTTATACCCATTTAGTATTGTGCCTGATTTAGGGTTTAATTGTGTGTGTAGTATAGGTTTAATCATTTAATTTCATTTTAATTGAGACTAACAGATGTATACAATGGGAGGCATTGGAGTAGATCGACTTGGCCCAGTAGGTTCATAATTTTATTAGAGTTGGAGTATGGTCCCAGTTCTTTGAGATTATGGAGCTCATATATTTAGAACTTATACTCGAGGTGTGCTTTACTTTCCTTAGGGAAAAATGTCACTACCTTTTAGATGCTCGAGGATTTGATGAGTATGAGTTAAATAGACTTCTTCATATTGATAGGCTCTATGATTAGGAATTCATATAGAAATAGGACTATATGGACCTTTGGATAGATTTTTCTTATAAGATGATTCTCGACACTTCTAACTCAACATTAACATAGAGGTAGAATATGACCTGAGTAAATCCTAAGTGTCTACCCTTTGACATCCTACACTCAGGTAAATTCATAAGATCTTAATTCATACACTGAGTGGGCAGGGTGATAACTTTAGTGTCGTTGGAAATAGATGTGCTTTACTTATAGAGCATGAGAGAAAGGATGAGAATACACCCAGGGAACACCTTAACCCACCATTTCTGATTTTAGAGTGAGGAGAAAAAGATAGGGATGATATGCATAAAACCCTACATGACATAACTAGCAAGGAGGATAAGATTCTTTAGTTGACTACCATCAATGAGGATGCTTCGCAATATGATTGCCCTCAACTTGAATGTAATGAAGAATATGTACATTGTGCACAGGAGACGGGGACTAATCGGAGACATTTATTGATTAGTAAGAGTTGAAGCCTAGAATGCAGGGGCAGATGGGGATCACCTAATATACAAGAGCAACTATAGAGACAGGACTTACCATTGCCTCAAATGAGAGGAGCAGAATTATCAAGAGAATTGTGATCTATTGGATAATGCAGGATTGCCTAGGATGTTAACAACACTTGTACACCAACACCAACTAAACATTTATCTGTTAAAGAAGTATAAAGGGTAGATCCTAAGAGTCTAACACACAATTTGAGTGAACTAGCAGGAGCTGATGGACTGGGTGGTGAGACTAGAGGACCATGACAGATGGATGAAGGAGGTTATGATGCAAATAGCTAAACACTTTGGGATTTTTGTACCACCTTCGCTATATAGAGCAGTGGCGTCATCTTCGACTCTACAACCACATAATGTTTAAAGATTCGATGGTCCTCCATGTGACTGACATACTAGACTCACCGACATACTGACAGCTACTGAGGCAGCTTGAGATGTTCTCTTAGGGTTTTATTTTTTATTTTATTTTCATCTTTATTATTTATTATTTTCTATTTTTTATTTTATTTTTAATAGTTAACATAAGCTTAAACTTTATTATTTCAATGTCATTATTATTTTTTTTCTTTTTTTCTTTTTTCTTTTACCCCCTTTTCTTTCTCTTTCATGAGGATGACTGTACATAATATCAGATATAATCTTAACTGAATTTAGAATTAGTAATTATTATTATTTAGGGAAGTACCAAAATATTCTTTTCTCATTTTTTGTGTTTTCATTGATATTTTATTTTCATATGCTTCTATTGTGTACATTGGGGACTGATTGATATGCTCTTATCAATATTAAAAATACCGTAAGTGCATGGCGTAGCTGTAGCTAGCACAGGCAAGTACGGTTTGATTCCAAAAAGACTATAAATACTAGTAATTACTCTTTTTCTATTATCTAACCTATAAATCAAATGTGGATTTAATTAAAAATATAACTAAATAAATAAACTAAGAATTAAAACATTACTAAACTCAAAACATGGAAAATACTAAGAATCAATATCAAATAATAGTGTCTAAATAATGAATTTCCCTTTAGAATCCTTAATTATTAACCTTTTATCATGCAATTATGTTATTATTTATTAGACTATGAAAATTCCTATATTATGTTAATATCTTTCTCAACACTTTTGACTACTAATCCATCAGTTAATTAATAAAAATCTTTCTATTTAGACCCCTAGAATTGTGTAAATTCGGTCATTAGGTTTGACCATAATCTAGAAGATTTATGTTGACTTATCTCTAGGTTTACATGTAACTCCTTCCAAATATGGTAAATCTATTGATATAAGAGGATTTCTTAATCTCATTCATATTAAATCAAATCACGCACTAATATTCTAGATTTATTAGAACAAGAATAAAATGCATAATTGAATCGTAATAAATCAATCAATAAAATTGCATTAGATAAATGATCAAATCATATTGTTATCCCGATTTAGGGTTCATCACACCTAGAAATTAAACGAGTTTAGTTCCTATCTATAGAAAATGAAATCAGTAAAAGATATGCAAAAGAAAAACTAGAAAACACAAAAATCATAATTTTAAATCTCCCCTTAAAACTAGAAAACACAAAAATCATAATTTAAAATCTCCCCTTTTCTTCTAATGAATCTTCTTATAAGTTTGGATTGGATGAACCTGTCTATTAGATCTATTGATGTTATCTTCTTGATTTCCTTGTCCCTTGATTAGAAATGTCGCCTTTCTATGTTATTTATAAATTAAAATTACTTAAAAACTTGTCTCTCCTTGTTTTGCCTATGCTTATGTTCTTTTATAATAAAAATTAGGATTTTTAGGTTATACAAGATCAACATACATGGGCGTGAGTGACCATGTATCTCCAAAAACACTTGAATTTGTGATTTCATACAGCCGTATAGACTTACACTAGTAACATACATGGTCGTGTATATTAACAAACATAGGTGTGTAACTCCACACAACTAGAACCAAAATTCTTCAATTTTCACACATTTATAGAGACTTATATAGTCACTATACACAACCGTAAGCTTCAAATCTTCGTTCCATGCTATAATTGCATCTGATTTCTTCTCCTTTTGGTCCAAGAAGGCAATTGTTACCTATATATGCACTTAAAGTGAATTAAGTATCAAAATTACTATAAAACTATAAAATATCAAGACAAACTCATTAAATATAGGTGTATAATTATAGTTAAAAGAGAATTTATTAAACATCCACACACTTAAGATTTTGCTTGTCCTCAAGAAAATCATAATCGAAATCATTAATCTTATAAACATCTACTCCTTATTAACCTCCACCTATCCATCTATACTTTAAATCATTATGTCATATTAATCAAATTAACATATACTTGGAATCAAGTTATCCTAAAAATAACATCATAAGTCAATATCAATAATGATCACATCAATAATATTTTTAAAATCAAAAGAAAAAATATTTATACCCTCTCTAAGATTTCACGCAACACACTCAAGTATTTAGGGTGAAAAGTGTAAAAACTCTCAAATCAATACGTAGCATAACTCTTAACCATAAGCTTGCAATCTTATCATATCTGCACCACTTATAATTAAATTAGAAACAAAAATCAAAATGTCTTTAAAAGGTTTTAATGAGGCCTAGGTAAGGTATGATTGGGATAATCAAAGGGTTGCGCATATTGGAAGAAATTTATAACAAACAAGGTTAGAAGAAACTTAGTCTTTCACAATATAGGTCCTTCATAACATGAATTCATCGATACCATAATTCAAAAACTTTTTTTTATTTTTTCTATGCTTGCAACAATTTTTTTTTCATATACCACAATTAAAGAAATATTGGACCTTCTGAAAATTCAAATTTCAAGTGATCAAGTAATTGTAAATACTTTTGGGGTTTAAATTAATAAAAAGGCTTCAAAAAAAGGTAAAGGCTAATAATGATGTTATAATCAATGAAAAAGACTGAGGTTCATAATTGGTTAGTCCCATGGGATAAAATATGGTAGGGTAATTATTAAAAAATAGGTTAAATAATTGTTGAATCTAATTGTCTTTATCAATTCAATGATTTTAATTTAACATATGTGGTCTCAATATGCATATCAAAAGTAAGTTCTATAATTATTCAACTATGCATAATAACACACATGAAAGAATAAAAGAGCTTAAAAATTTATGCATTTTGCTCTTAGGCCCAAAAAATTACAAAAGAAAAAATTCGGGATCTTATGTGTGTAAATAATATGTAATTTTCATTCAAATTAACTATCTCAATGATTATTTAAAATATGAATTGAAAAGGCAAGTTTATTCTAACTTTTATCCTTTTACATACTAATTCAAATCAACAATCCATAATGATCTCAAGTATTTATGGACAGATTTCAACTAATTCAAAATATCAATTAATAAGATTTGAAAAAAAGATTATAATAAGCTTAAAAAATTATAATCTCCTTCCCCACACTTAAAATTGTACCTTATTTTCAATGTACATAATATAATAACTTCTGAATAAAAATTTTAAAAGTGGAGGAATTTGGCACTTCCCTTAGTATCAAAATTCTAATTTTGATAAGAGATCCATCCGATAGTAGATACAATCTTCTTTGCAAAATATAAATAAAAAGGGATAAAAGAATAAAATAACAATAATAACTAAGAAACATTGAAATACATTAAATTAAATTTTAGACAAAATAAATAAAAATATAAAGAAATAAGAAAAATACATAATTAAAGAGAGAAAAAGAAAAACCAAATTTAGGCATCTCCATCCTGCTGTGACTTTGGCTTGGAGGGTACTTCGGTCGTTGATCCTTAACATGTGGAGGAGTTGATGATGATTTACCTGCTCTAAATGATAGAGGTTGAAAGGTTATGCCCTGATAGCTTGCCACCAGTAATAGTAAATTCCCTATCCATCTAACAAAGGTCTCAAGCTGGCCTATCCATTCCTTCATCTTTACCTTCTATAACCAAATAGTGTGTTGAGCACTAATGAGATGCCCCAACTAAGCTATCTTTAACTAGTCCGGGTTTGGTGTCCTCACCCTAGGTACCTCTGCACTATCCTCCTCGCGTGCTACTCCTCCTTTCTAGGAAGTTAGTGAATTTAGTTGCAATGGCTACTCTACTGCATGTGGTTCTTCCCTAGATCATCTCGATATTGTTGGCTTATTGGCAAGCCTAATTAGTCTTTATATATCCACCAATAGGTCCACGCTGTTTACTCACCATATGCATATACTTCATTAAGTCTAGGTTTAGTGCTGCCATAGTGCCTACTAGTAGTATTGGTGGTAACTTGTTGAAGATCCCTATCCTCCATACAAGTCTAGTTATTGCTTTTATAATGATATTCTTTGTCTAATTATGAACTAATACAAATATATATTTAGGTAGGATGAACCCAGGAAGTATTATATTTTTATTAATTTACTGTTTAATAAACTTATAATTTTCTTATGATTTATCCTTATTTCTATATAAAATTAACCGAAAAAAAAATTGAACGATTCAAGATTTGATTAATGTATCAAGATTCAAGAGATGAGATGTATGTTTAGTTCATAACATACATAAAGAGGTTAAACTTAAGCTATTTGAAAAATGCATATTTGACTATAATTATATACCCATATTTAACATTTTTAATTGTTATTTTATAGTTTCTATTCTATATTTGGAGCTTAATTTGCTCCAAGTGCATTTGTAGGTCATAATTGCCTTCATGGCCCAAATAGATAAGAATTTTGGATGAAGTTGTGGCATGGAATAAAGATTTGAAGCAACTAAAAACTTACGTGACTATGTATAGTGACTATATAAGTCTTTATAAACATATGAAATTTGAAGAATTTGAATTCTAGTCTCGTGAAGTTACACGACCATATATCTTGATATACAAGATAGTGTAAGTCTTTTTGCTCATGCGAAATTGCAAATTTTGGTGCTTTTAATCGTACAAAGTCTCTCACGGGCCCGTGTAAGTGATTATGTATACGCACAAAATCCTAAATTTTACTATAAAAGGACATGAGTAAAGGAAAATTAGGAAAGTCGAGTCTTACAATAGTTTTGAGATGTAAGACACTAGAGAGGTGACAATTTTGATCAGGGGACAAGGAAAACATAAAGTTAACATCAAAAGATCTGATAGAAAACTACATCAAATCCATACTCGCAAGAAGATTCAATATAAGAGAAAATGAGATTTATAATTTGATTTCTTTGTTTTCTATTAGTTTTTCTTCATGTTTATTCTTGACTTTGCTTTCTATTATTTGTAACTAAATGTGTTTAGTGTCTAGGTGTGATGAACCCTATGTGGGGATAACAATATGTTTTAATCTTTTATTCAAAGCAATTATATTGATTGATTTAATTTTTTGTTTTATTCTTGTTCTGGAATATCCAAAATAATAGTGCATGATTTGATTTCATAAGATTAAGATTGAGAAATCCTCTAGATCTATCACAATTGGAAGGATTTTTATGTAAACATAGAGACAAGCCTACATAAATACTCTAGATTAGGGTTTAACCTAATAACAGAATTCATAAATTGATAAAGCAATCCTAGGGGTTTAATTATAAAGATTTTTATTAATCAAACAATGGATTAGTATTTAATAGTCTTGGGAGAGTTATTAACATAAGATAGGAATTTTTACGATATAATAATCAATAATATAATTGCATGATAAAAGGGTAACAATTTAATGATTTTTGGGGGATTTATCATCTAGACACTATTATTTGATATTTAATTTTCTTCGTATTCTACTTATTCTGAGTTCATAATTGTTTAATCTTATATTAGTTTATTGTTTAGATTTAATTTTAATTAAAAACAAAAAATTTGAGTCTTAGGTTAGATAATAGAAAAAGGGTAACTACTAGTAATTCTTGTATTCATGGGATTGACCTGTACTTATTTGTGCTAGCTACAGCTACCCCATGCACTTATGGTTAAATTAACATTAATTTAAACCCTAGGCCAATCACTTTTTGAGAGAAAACCACAAGATCTTCCTAAGTTAAGGTAAAGCTTATTAAGAGAATTCATAAAATGAATTAAGCATTTTTAGGTTATCTAGATTTGAAAGAGGTTTTCATTAATTAACATATGAATGATGATCTAACTTAAAAACTCTTAGTAGTCTAAGAAACTAGATTAATTTATTAAGTTATAATGAAATTAAATATAATAATGTCTTCAGGGATTTCTCACTTAAGTCTAGCTAAGTTATTGATTGATTTGCTCTTCACCGTTGCTCTGTTTAATGTTTAGATTTATTATTTACTTTATTTTCTCATCCAATCATCTATAATTCTAGCCTAACTCGTTAAGTTTGTGAATAGTAGGTAGTTAACTATAATCCTTGTGGGATTGGCTTGTACTTAACAATGTTAGCTATAATTATATTATTTTGCTTATGGTTAAATACAATAACATTTGCTATATCATTCTCCAAAAACCTTATAGCCAATATCTTTATAATTTTATTATTGTGAATAGGATCATAAAATATTTAGTCTTTCAGACCTTCAAGATAGCCTATGAAGAACTTGTGAGCATAGAAGGATCTAACTTGTTCATCAGTGGGCTATAAATCCTTATTTTGGATGGACAACCCAAAATCTTCAAATGATGCTTATTAGGCTACCTACTTATCCATAGTTCACAAAGAATTTTAGGAACTGACTTACTAGGAACAAAGTTCAAGATATAGAGTGTTATGTTCAATACCTTGGGCTAAAAATACTGAAGAAGCTTTGATCTTGTCATTATGCTTCTTACCAAGTTCTTTAGTGTATGATTGCACCTATACGTTATTATGCCATAATCTTCTAGAAAACTAGTAACCTTCTCAGGACCTAAATCTTTATATATATATATATATATATATAATAGTATTCTCCATTTTAGTCTGACTAGTTGAATTTAATGAGTTGATTTAGTTAATTATTAACCTCTTTTTTAAGTACTTTGAACTTTTTCTAAAGTCTCAAATTTATCACTAATGAGGTGCATGCAACAATATCGAAATTTCTTATCAATAAAATTTATAAAAACCTTATTCTCATTATTGGTGGGGCTTTAAGATCCACTAATATCTACATGAATAATTTTCAAAGCCTCATAACTCCGATTGATGTCTCTTCTTAATTTTAGTGAGTTTATCTCTAATAAAATTTACGTATGCACTATCAACATCATAAATTAAATTGGGGAGGAATTTATCCTTAATAAATCTCTAAATCTTTTCCTTTGAAATATAATCAACTCTCTAATTTCATAAAGTGAATGAATTTTCCTTGGTTAAACTAATTTTAATTCTTTTTCTAATATTCATAACTAACTTAAGAAAATCATGAAATTCAAGCAATAAATACCTTTATCTATCAAAATTCACTAATGAAAATAGAAATAATGGGCAATGAAACTCTTTTATTACTGATTGAAAAATAATATCCAACTTCATTGATTCTAAAACGGAAACTAATGTAAGTCCTATAGATGAAACATACACCACTTTATTTAACATTATATTGCCATTTACGTTAACTTTGTATCTTTATTATACTCCACTACTACTTTGGTTCCATTGCTTATAAACATGTTCACTTCCCCTAACTAAACCAAATTTTATTCCCAGTTGCCTATACTTTATTAAAAATATGAATCAAGGAACCATTATCTAATCATAAACTATTTGGTATTAAAACTATTAAAGATAAATTAAACTAAAACAAAAACCCTAAAGTTACCTAATTTTCTTTCCCTGTTCAAAAAGCCTTATACCTATATCAGACCTTCTTTAAATGCCACATTTTTATCAAAATAGTAGTACTTAACATTCTTCTTCTTAACTTTAGTATGTGGCCCATTTTCATTATCTCCATACTTATTGAAACCTTTGTTCTTCTTCTTTCACTTTTGTTTTGAATCCTATAATTCTAGAAGATTTGGCTACCAAAATTAGCAACTTCAAATTTTTCATGCTTTAATTTTTACTTTTATTAGACATAGTTTAAAATAATCTCATTCATTGTTTGCAACTACTTCCTATAATTATACACTATCTTCAAGGAACTAAAGATAAAAGATAAAGAAATCAACAATTATAAACTTGTAGTCCATTTAGACTATTGGTTATGTCTTATATCTTCAATATGTAATAAACTTTAACTACAAAAACCCTTTTACAAATTAGTAAATTCACATTTGTAAAATTTGACTTACCTAAGCTTTGTCACATTTAGTTAATCATTCTTTCGAAGATTCCATAAACCTTATGACATTATTCTTAATCAATAGATCATTCTTAAAGAATAGTGAAATCAAATTCTTTATCACTATGATGGTTAACCATAATTTCCACTTTTTGAATTAAATATTTTGTTTTATTGTAATCTCTTTTCTTATAGGTGCAAACTCATCCTTAATGAGAGCCATATCTAAATTCATTAATCCCAAGTCCAACTCTATATCACTCTTCCAAGCTTCAGTTATTCTCAACTAAAGTCTTAACTGAAACAAATTTGATTGTTCGCATATATTTGATTTTATTTGAAGTAAATCTTTTGTTTTATTGTAATCTCTTTTCTTATAGGTGCAATCTCATTCTTAATGAGAGCCATGTCTAAATTCATTAATCCCAAGTCCAACTCTATATCACTCTTCCAAGCCTCAATTATTCTCAACTAAAGTCTTACCTGAAACAAATTTGATTGTTCATATATATTTGATTGAAAAGATTCATAACTAAGCACATTTCATAAGAAACTAAAACAAAACTCAAAAGTAACATAATAATTTTTTTAGGCACAATAAATAGTGCAAGTAAAATTTCAATAGATTAATACAAAATAATAATAGAAATCATTTTCTCATTTAGGTATAGAACTATTCATAAATTAAAATTATAACACTTGCTAATTGTTATACCTTCTCATTAAACTCATGCATAATTATTCATTTTGGAACATGAAAAATTTTATCATCAACCACATCTATAATAATGGCAACTCTAGGTCCTTTTTGGAGAGAGAAGTAAGCTCTTGCCTCTTACCTATAGTTTAAGGAGTCACCAGTCAGTTGATTATGATAATACATCTTCTCTTCTCCCTAAACTCTTTCTCGTATATTTTTCTCCCATTCTTGCTCTTGTTCTCACCTTCCTTACTATATATCTCCTAATCTCTATTGAATTTTGAGTTATTATCTTTTCTTATTTTTCTTTGTACTTTCCTTTTGTCTACTCCTACCTATTTCTACTCATCCTCTTTATTGTCTTCTCCTCAGCTTCACCCTTTAGCTCTCTCAAAATGAAGTTAAGGCTAGGGTAAATTAGTCTTTTTATGTTCCTTACTTCTTTTCTTATCATCTTAGGAATGATATTTCAAACTTTGTTATTACCTACAATAAATCCTTGCTACTTTTGTCAATGACCTAAACTTGGTTGGTAGCTAACCAAACCACATTTACAAATTGTCACTTTTTGCCATTGATGCCTATTTCTCCTTTAGCTAATCCCTTTAGTAGCTCCTCTAACAAGTTTTCCTTACATCTTCCTTCACTTCCTATACTACCTTTTTATTCTTCCCATATGATAAACTCAACTTCCCAACCCTACATCTCCATTTCTAGCCCTTTTAGAATCCTTTCTATATGAGCTCCTTGTCCCCCTTAACTTCGAGCTAACTTGGGAATAAGTAGTTAATGATTCTCTTTAGAGCAATTTCCATGCCTATCCTTACACTCTATCTGAAGGTTCCTCTAATTGTGACCCCACCTTTAAAGTTACTAAAGGAGGAGTTACCTTCTAATCCTCAATGCTAGTCAACTTCTTCATTATTTTCCCTATTATTTAGGCATAAGCCTTGAGAAAATGGAAGGGGCATAGTTTGAAAAGGTTCTTCTAAATAAAGAGAATCCTCTCCTCTTTAAATTTGGCTCCAAGGTAGCATCTCAAAAGATTATTAAATCAAGGCCATGGCATATCTTCAATATCCCCCTTTTCCTCTAACAATGGAATCCAGGGTTAGTACTTGATAAAAGTATGCTAAACCAAGTTCCACTATAGATCAATATTAGACTAGTGAAGGGCTTAGTTACTTGGAAAGTTTTATACATAAGCCATTATGCATGTATGAGCCAATAGCTTCAAGGAAGAGAGTAGGATATGTATGGTTTTATATGGTAGTGAATATAAAACAAGGACTTTTGGAGGCAATCCCATTACTAAGATCATCAGAGAAGGAATCAGGATTTAAGGATATAGTTAGGGTCAACTATCTATGGAAAACATCAGTAGCTTAGCAAGGTAAGAAACGGATGTTTATAGGTAGAAACTTTAAAAGAGGTGATATTATGCAAAACTTATAGGCTTAAAGTTAGATGAGTGTCAAAACAATTTATCAATCAATAACACTACTAAGAAGCCTAACTATGAGGGCATTGACATTGTCCTTAAGTATATAGGGAATTCCCCTTAATAAATAGGAATTAAGGTCTCTCTAACACCTTAATTCCCTTTAGCATATATTTATGTCACCCACTCATGTAATCAAATTAAACACATAGATCTACCCTCTTTTGATAATCTAAACCCACCATAAATTCTAATCCTCTCAGAAGCCTCACCTACTTTAGTTAAGAAGAGAAACTCCCACACCAATTTGAGGTGCCCTTCCTAACTGATGACGAGTTTAAGGTTGTTAGAAGAAGAAGATTAGGTAGGAAGCATCCCTTAAAAGGCTTAAAGAGCCAATCATCCTACTAATTTCCTCCCTTTCATGAAATATTATGGAATTCAATGACCCAAATAATAACTTTTTTGCTTAAGGACTTCATTCTAGAATAAATCTTATGCTAATAGGTATATTGGAGTCCAAACTCAAGTTAAAAAGTTGCAACAAGTTATATCAAAAGAGTTCTATTTAAAGTCAACCATTTTTTAGATGAGATTGAAGGATTCAAATAAACAGTGACAAATTTACTCTTTAATGAGTTTCAAGTATATAAATCTTATATTTGTATAAGAAATTTGACCAAAGTGAAAGAACTTAAAGCTCTAAATTAAAGTCTATATAGTAATACATTAACAACAATTTCATAGGCTAACGATAAGGTCAATATGATGTAAGGAGAAATGTACTCCAAACCTAGTGATCTATATATCTTGAAAAAGGAGAAGAGACCCTAAGCATTTACTCAAAAGCTGCTAAATTTCATAATTTCCTTATAAGATAGAGGTCCAAGTTTAATGATTGAGAAAGCAAGATAGAAAAACAAAATATTTTTAGAGAACTACCAACGCAAGGAAAAATCTCAATAAGATTTCCTCATTGGCTAAATGATATGGAAGAGTTGCTCAAACTCAAGAGGACAATAAATAAGAGGCACTTAACTTTTTCTAAAACACTATTGGTTCTCTAACTACCTTTGTTTCCTCTATGCAAATATTTCAGCCATTCATCTCCAAGCAATTCACTGAAGAGGAAGGACTTAATGGGCTTAATAGAATTTTCTTCTAAAAATCTTAGCCATTGACCAGAAGAATAGTGACAAGTGTAGTCCTTGAGTTCTTTAAGGGTAAAAAAGTGCTAAAGGAGATCAACAAGACCTTCATATATGTCATTCCTTAAGTCTATGATCCCTACTCCATTAAAGAATTTAGACCAATTTCTTGATTTAACATACTATACAAAATTATCCCTAAACTCCTTACCTCTAGGTTGAAGATAACTCTAATTCCTTTAATTAATGACTTTTAAAGTGCTTTCTTATAAGGACGAATAATAACGGATAACATCTTATGAGCTTAAGAGCTATTAAGAAACTATGGAAGGAAGAATGTGGCTATGAATTGTGCTATTAAGGTACATTTCAAAAATGAATTTGACTCAATAAACTAATCATTTATTATACATATACTGGAAGCATTAAACTTGCCTAAGTGCTTCATTATTTGGATAGAGCAATGTATCTCCACCACCTCTTATAGTGTGATAGTCGATGGAGAACCTACCATTCTCTTCAATGGTGGGAAAGACATAAGGTAAAAGGATCATTTATCCCCTACTTGTTTATCTTATGTATAGAATCACTTCCAAAGCTATTAGACCATAATATTACAATAGATCCTAGTTTCAAATACCATGGAAAATATAAAGATCTTAACATTTATGCCCTGTCCTTTTCTAATGATATTCTTCTCTTGTCAAGGGCACATGGCAATTCCATAAGCATTTTAATGTCCTCTATACATAGATTTAAGCAACTATCGGGCTTATCCTGAATAAAAGTAAGAATTTTATGAAAATATTTATAATAGCAAAACATTTGTCCCTCTGCATTTAACCATTATAGGACTCCAGGTGAGGAATCCTGCTTTTACTTATCTTGGTTTACCTGTTTCTAATACAAAACTCTAATATAAGGATTACTTACCTCAGTTAGAAAGAATTCAAGAAAGAATCTTTTAACTGGTGTAGCAAAATGTCATCCTTTTATGGTAGACTCAAGTTACTTAATTAAGTGCTAAATTCACTCCAGTCTTATTGATCTTCTTATGTACTCCTCTGTAAAGGATTGATCAAATCAATAAAGAATGCTTAGAAGAATTATATGGTCAAGGAATTCCAACTATCCATTGAAAAAGAAAGTCAGATGGGAGGAAATCTACTTGCCTAAAATAGAATATGGTCTTGGAATCCAACTTTGAAACTTACTAGTTTGATGGTTAAAAGCATTTGGAGGATCCTAATCAAGAAAGAGGTCTTCTAGTTGAGATGGATTCATAATTTCTTCCTAAAAAGGAAAACTTTTGGGATCAAGTTAAATCAATCACCTTTTGGTTTTCATCTCAACTTTTGAAAAGAAAAAGAGATCCTTCGATCTCATTTGAAATGTAAGGTTGGAAATGGGAATACCTCCCTTAGTATGATAATTGGAGCTATATAGGCTCTTTTCCTTTTTTAAATCAATGCTAACACCTAATTTGATCGTTCCATTTAAATGTTAAAGTTTCTTTAATCATAAATAAAACATATAGCTAAATAACTTTGTATGTGTTTTCTCACTAGTTAATATTAAGCCTAATTGTAGGTCTAACTCCTCCACAGAGAGCTTCTACATTTGGCTCAATACCTCTATTGGGGAATTTGTTGACAACTTTTAATGAGCTATTAAAAGCAAGGGCCTAACAAATTCAAAGTATGGAATATATGGAATAGGAAGGTTTTGCTGAAAATTTCCTTTCATGTATGACTTATATCCAAAGAAAGACTATTTGATAATGGATAAACTAAACTTCCTCAACATCCCTCAAACTTGTAAGCTTTGCAAATGCAGCTGATTCACTAGACCATCTCTTCATTGCTTATGATTTTTGTGGGGGTATATGAAGAACTGTCCAAACCTTAAATAACCTTAATAGCAAAAGTTAATAAAAAAGAAGTTATTAGCTGAATCGAGAGTGGTATTGAATTGTAAATCTTTGCTTATTTCTTCTTCATTAAAAAAAATTTGGATTACTATTATAGTAACTATGTCTACTTGAACTACACTAGAAATATCAAACATTCCTAGAGTAACAAGTATGTTAATAGTCTCCTCATCGACCTCAATCCAGTCGGTTTTAATGGAAAACACATTAAGTTTTTATTTTGTGATTTATTTTTGTTCTAGTTTATAAATATATTTCAAATACTCGGTTATGGCTGATGGTGGAGAGAGAGGATTTGCATCTTAGGTAAAGAAAGGAAATTGGCTTTAAAATGAGGAGATGGTTTAGAGAGATAAAGTTTGGGTGAAACGCAAATTTAGTAAGTTGCAAAGAATTTGAGAAAGAAGAAAAGGTTGGCTGGAGTTTTTATTAGTGGGGTCCATTTTAAGGATAAGTTTTAAAATCCTAAAGGAAAAAGAGTCACTTTTGACCCTAACTTTTTCACTAATCAATAACTTTAACCCTAACATTCCATAGTGAACAATTATAACCCTAACATTTCGAAAATGTTTACCCCACCCTAACAAAAAATTCAAACCATTATGTTAAGTACCAAGTCAGCACTAATTTGTTCCTTTGAAAATATTTTGATGGAAAAGAGTGGGCCCCGTGTGCCATGTAACAGATGACATGGCAAGTGGGGCTTAGATTTTAATTAAAGTAAAGAAATTTTTTTAATACTAAAAGCATGGGACCCATCATTAATATTAAACGTTAAACAGACGTTAATCCTAACCCACGATTTTTGTTAGGGAGAGGGATTGCATGACTGGTAAATAAAAGAATATCACCTTCATCATTTTGTTTACCCAATTTTTT
This sequence comes from Erythroxylum reticulatum, assembly GCA_025504915.1. Lineage (NCBI taxonomy): Eukaryota > Viridiplantae > Streptophyta > Magnoliopsida > Malpighiales > Erythroxylaceae > Erythroxylum > Erythroxylum reticulatum. The sequence goes on from JANSVA010242861.1 coordinate 18,836, forward strand.
ATTTACTAGTCTTTGAAATCCCTCTGACCCTACTCATTCCTCCCTCATTCCTTTGACCCTCCCTAATTGTATTCTAGCATTTAGAATCGTTCACCTTTTAGAATCTATCACCATTTGTTTGGGAAAGAATTTATTGTAAGCATCATCATATAACAGTCGCTCCTATAGGTGAGTGTCTATATTATTTGGTTTAGCATTAGATGGGTATGGTATGTTTTATCTGTTGGGTGGGTTCTATTGTGTTCACCATATTAATCTTTTAGTGGGTTGTGCTGGGAGTTTCGTAGAAATAATTGGTTATAGTTAAAGATTAGTTTCTTTGTCTACAAACTATTTGGGATTTGTTTATGAGGAAATTTGGGTAAGTTGGGGTTGGGGATTGTAATCGACTGATTGTGCTTAACTTCATCACCTTTTATAAGTTTTTTTGATGTTTGAGCATTTTGTTGCTAAGAAAATGAACTAAAAAGGAGAGGTTTGCTAATTGAAAATGTTCACTGTTGTGTGTTTATATGGAGTCGATCATTTGTCCTTCTCATTGGCATCATTAAAAACTTAGTTCATAGACATTCGTAGCATTCTATTATGAATGTCGTATTAAGCATATTAATTGTCTATATGAATTCTAAGATTACTTGCTAGAAGATATCATATGTCTATTTTATGATTGGTCTATCAGAAGGAGTATAATTTTGAAGCTTGAATCATTAATTATGAAGTAGTATGAATTTGGTCCTATTTAAACAGGTGAATTGTAGGAAGTATCTTATTTTATACATCATGATTTGGTGTAGAACAATAGCATTAAGTAGTATGAATAAGTTTGTTTGAGTTATGAGTTTGAGGTATTAATAGTTGTGATTCTGTTTGTTTAATAAATGATGGTATACTTACAAGTGAGCCACCTAGTATATACTTGCATAAGAAACAATTTTATGTAATCATGTAATTATATATTTTCTATGTTTTCTTATATAGTGCAAGGTATAAGCTTTATGATAGTTTCATGTGTAAAGCAAACATGTGTGAAGATGCATGCTAGTTTATAATCATATATATCAAAGCTGCATTTCATATCATAAAAACAACTTTTCCAATGTATTTTAGCTTTAGCTTTAATTCTATCTTCTTTCAGATATCACATCTATAATGTGTTCAAATATGTTTTAGAGGTAAATCAAGATCATAGTGAATTATGTCTATTAGACTTTCCATCTTGTTTTACCACGAGTGTTCTTATGTATAAAGTTGTGTCTCTATATGAGAGAGAGGCATATGCCTTACTGCCACTATTCACCATTTAGTCATGAGGTGTGTTCCCATGAGAAGATATATTGTGGCTTTACTTAAGTTGTTGTTGGTTACCCTTCGGCCTCATTGTTAAATTGTTCATATAGAAGGTAAATTTCTAGGAATAGAGGATAACTTTGATGATTGCGTAGTTTTTGCAAGATTGGGAATTTTTAAACGTGTTTATTTTTTTTTGGAAAACAATGCATCTATATTTCTTAGTTGAGATTTTGTAAATTTGCAATCTTTTATAAAGTGAAAATACATAGTTGAGTGTTCCTTCCCTTCTGGTTTTTGTTGAGTTGATAAATAAATGATCCGATCCAAAACATATGTTATAGGCCCTAGGAAAGGTGGGCATATGCTTAAGTAACCTCTAATATTATAACAAGCAATTCTTTTGTTCTGTTGTTACCTTTGACTTGGGTTAGTTCTTAGAGTCATTACCTGATCATATTGCATGCATAAAGCTCTGCAATTCATCAAATACATGGATTCTCTAGAACCCTACTCTAAACCTCTACATACTAGCACTTGTCAGTCCTCACCATATGGAAATGTTGACAGTGGAAGACCTTCTTCCTGAACTTGAAGTTGAAAACACATAGGAGACATATTTTCCTCCTAGGTTTTGATTCAACCTTACAGATGAAGAGCTCATAACATGTTACCCTGCTTATAAGGTTTTCAATGGGAATTTTCATAGGGTGAATATAACTACAATTGATTGATTGCCTCTCTAAAATCTGATATAATTATATAACAACATGTAATATGAAATGTTTTCAATACAAGACAAATGGGTCATTTGTAGGATATTTCACACGAACGGAGAGAAGAGAATTCTATAGGCATTGAAATAGTTGTACTGATTGTTGATAAACATCTGAAAACTTCATTGTCAACTTATTTTACATGATATAGTCAATAGAATGCATTTTTACCCAATTTTATATTACATTATTATTATCTTTTAAGTATGCAAATGGAATCATTATCATCGACTAATGCAACAGTGAGTTCAAAGTTAGACAATGTCTTTTCCTATTATAGGCTAAAGGCCTCATTGAGGACTTCATGGAGTAATGGTAATCCTAGTCGAAGGTTTTATGGATGCCGCAATTATCTACTGAGAATTTATTATTATTTGATTAATGAAGTTAAATGTTAAACTTGGTTTAAGGTATTTTTTAACTGAAATTAAATATTTTAATATGGGAGATGCAAGTTTTTCAAATGGTACGATGAGGAATTTAATTAGAGAGTCGTTAAAGTGATTCAAAATTTAAGGAGTAAGTTATCAATGTTAAAGGAAGGGGTTCAAGGAAGCATAACAAAGGAGTTCAAAGAACAAATGAATATTTTGAAGAAGAATATACATTTACTAAGAAAAGAGAAAAAATAAATTAAATGTATGTTAATGAACATTGTAATTGTAATAGGATTAGTTATGGTTTTATTACTTTTTATTTCTAATTATGTTACTAGGATATTGTATTGAATTTAAACAACGTAGTGGTTGATATTAATTTCATATATATTATGATAATTTATATTTTGAATATATAACTAATGTACAATGGGTATGTTATATAACAACTCATAATGAATATGTTGTATATGAATAAAAAAATTAGTATATGAATTATATAACTCAACTATAAAAACAATTCTACTATATATAACCAATATACAATGGATAAGTTGTAGTATAACAATTTATAATTTATATAATGAATATTTTGTATTTGAATAACAAAAGTGGTATATGAATTATGTAATGAAAGAAAAACAATAGTACCATATATAACCAATATACAATGAATAATTTACTCATTGCATATGCTGTCAAATATGGGAAAAAAAGTCAATGTAAGAGAGAGATTGACATGGAGAGAAAGAGGTTATACAACAAATCATATTGATTAATAAAAATGTATACATTGTATAAATAATTTACTCATTGCATATGCTGTCAAATATGGGAAAAAGTTAATGTAAAAGAGAGATTGACATCGAGAGAGAGGGGTTATGTAACAAATCATATTGATCAACAAAAATATTTACATTGTATGTAAACAAAACAAACATTCATATGTATGCAACATTAATATGTATACATTGTATGTATACAACTCATAGATGTTTGCTTCACTTGTACTTGATTGCGTAAGATCAAGTTATAATGATGAAGTCAATAAGGCTCCCCTTCTACTTTCTTTAGCTTGTAAATGTTGTTAAGTAATACTGGAGTGTCCTTTGAATCGTAAACCCTTTGTCTAAAATGATAATTGAAACGTATGTGGCTCATCATCTCCAAATTCGTTTATATTGGCATCTTCAGGTGCACCAACCTACAAAACGAAAGCAAAATTATTGCAAACACACTTTGTGATTATTTAAATTAGACAAATTGATAACACCAAATTCCCATCACTTAAACTGTAGTTATAATGAAAACTTCTTTGTCAGTAATTAGTACAAATAATAACTAATATAAAACTGAAAGTTGTATACTTGTGAAGTTCCCTATGTTCTAAATTGATTAACATAATTATATACATTAGTAAGTGTGTGTTTATAAAATTGTATTCATATGATTCAAGTAACGTATACACACTTGTGAAGAAGCCTCATCATGTAGACTTGATGTGATGTTGTTGCATTTTTTGGAATTATAACCTTAAAGACCACATTTTTGACATTTATGTACTTTCCCTTTTTAACTCAATTTGCTTGGATTTTTCATCTTCTTTAGCTTATCTTGTTGTTTTCTTCTTGCAATTTTCGATCTACCAGGTATAACCCTTTTAAGCAGAGGATGTATCAACTCTACTTCACTTGTAGGCCAGAAAATTTCACCTCGTATTGGTTATAACACATATTCATACAAACTTAAGAACTGACCCTTTTGATAGCACGAATCAACGAATTTCTCAACCCTTTCTTTTGAGGGATAGATTGCACTAATCACATGTTTGCATGGATATCCATATAGGTCCCATGCCTGACAACTACATGTATGTTATCTACCAATCCTGACAATATGCTTCCTATAACCTTTTGAAACTTCATAACTGCCATCTCCATTCCATACAATTCTCTATTACATTACTTCTTTTTTGTTCTTCTCCAACTTCTTCATTATATTTGGTGATATATCATGCTACCACCCAATCACAAAATATTTCCTCTTAATATGCCTCCTCATAACCATTATTTTAATAGTCTCAAGCATGCTAATTAGTGCCCTCTCCCTAGCTGGTAGAATCCACCCATTGAAGGTTTCATTCATGTTTTTGTCAACAACGAGACATTTACTTTGAAAGGATTGATAACATTTGGCCCACCTCTCTTTCGGATTTAATTGAAGTTTAACAATTAACCAGATTATAAATAAAGCTTTAGGCACTAAGTTCTTGGTCCAAATAAGGTCTGGCCAAGATACTTTTTTGGCAATAAGTTCTTAAGATTTCCAAACAAGAATTGTTAGGGAAAACATGAGATTTATCCCATAACTAGATTATATAATTATAAACATTTAAGTTAGGATTACAACTTAGAAGATTTACTTTAATAATGGACATTCCTATTATAAGTTACATCTCTAAGTTTCCTCATCAACTATTTCTACTACTTTTGCAATCTAAGCGATCCTCATCCTAAGTGCATTCAACTCATACCTCAAATGGAGTGGACTTAAAATGAAGGTGATGGAACTAATTTACTTTTTTAAAGCACAAACTAGGTAAACTGCGATCATATATTGGACATGAGACAAACTATAATTATCTGGATTTGAGCTAAGACTAATTTGTTTAGTATATTTGAATTTGAAGACCATTTGTTAGGTACTGGAATTTTACAAAATTAGAACATTAAAAGGCCTAAATAAATAATTGAGGTTGAGTAGAAGCTTACTGGTTTCACATAAAAATATAATGAAACAGGTGAGTGTTGAGGTAGAAGGTAACTACAAAATTTTAAAGTTTAAAACTCGTAGAGAAATGTTACATGTTTAATGATTAGATAAGCAAAGCTTTTCTTTTTACCAATAATGGAGAAGCCCCACCCTCTTGACTAAGACGGATTTCCAGATTTATTTGCATCTATGAATGGTAAGAAACCTGTTCAGTTTGGTACTGAAGAACCCATGGAAGAGGACATACCATGCTCTCCCTCGCTAGCTAAAAGAGCTTGGGAACAAAAGCTAAACGCACTGCACAGCAAAGGTAAGCTTAAACATTTCTCAAAAGCTAAACTCAGGAAGACTATTATCGATGCCCAAATAATTCGCAAATGAGAGATATAGAACTTCAGAGAATGAATGAATACCAGCAAGCTCTTTCTTTGCAATAATCTATCCTTCACTAAAAAGCTAGGACTACCTGGTTGAAGGAAGAAGACCAGAATACTACTTTCTTTCATGCTTCCATATTAGTGAGGAGAAACACCAACCAAATTATGCAACTTCTTAATTCCTAAGGAATATATCACTCTAATCAATCAATGCTAATGGACATTATTAAAGCCTATTTTGATCAACTGATGGGTAGTCCATACCAAACAAACTAGACAATTACCATACATAGATTTATTGATAACCCCTTAAACTAAACCATCAAAGACCTTCTAGTAACACCGATCCTAGACATTGAAATTAAAGAAGTCCTTTTCTCTCTAAACCCCTGGGCCAGATGGCCTCACTGCCTATTTCTTTCAACATACATGGAACGTCACGGGAGACCTCTTCACTCAAGCTATCCAAGAAACACTATCCTCATGAAAAATGCTAATAGAAATAAACATACGTTTATCTTTCTTGTCCCCAAAAAACCAAACCCATCCTCTTTGACTAACTATAGACCCATTTCATTTTGCAACACCTTCTATAAAGTTATTGCCAAGCTATTGGGCATTCAACTTAAAAAAGCTCTAAAGGAGATAATCAACCCCACAATAGGAGTTTTCATGGAAGGCATAACCATTGGAGATAATGTATTGCTTATGCAAGAACTACTGAGGAACTACCAATTAAGTAAGCATCTAAAAAGCTGCCTCTGGAAAATAGACCTTTACAAAGCTTTTAACATAGTTAGTTGGGAATTCATTGAAGTGTGTCTGTCAGCTATGGAATTTCCTTCGAACTTCAGAAATGGGATCAAGTTCTGTCTTCACACCTCCTCAGTGAGCATCCGAGTTAATGTTATCCCTACAAAGCCAGTGCAGTATGCTAGAGGGATTCAAGCAGGGGATCCCCTCTCCCCATATATCTTTGTCTTGGTCATGGAAGGGCTATCGAGAATGCTAGACAAACTTATACTACATAATGGTCGATTTTGTTTCCACTACAAATGTAGACCTCTAAAACTCACTCATCTCATGTTCGCTAATGAATAACTTCTTTTGTTTGGAGCTAATATGTTCTCAATCAACATTCTCAAAGACATCTTATAGAGGTTCTTCAACTGGTTAGGCTTTCAAGTTAATATCTAGAAAAGTGACTTCTACTGTTCAGCCGATGTCAACAACAAATTTGAAGTTACACAGTCATTGGGTATGGAACTACACGCAACTCCCTTTAAGTACTTAAGGGGTCCCTATCTCTCATACTAAGCTTACATACAGAGACTGTATTCCACTCCTAGAGAAATACAAATCCAAAATCCTAGCTTTCCAAAACAAGTTTCTCTCCATGGCTGCTAGAGTTACGCTTATTCAATCTATTTTAAACAATCTACACATTCACTGGATTAACCATTTGATACTTTCAAGGAAGGTAATCAAGGAACTTGATGGCCATAAAAGATTTTCTATGTTCGGGTTCTATGGAAAACGCTAAGAAAGCTAAAGTCAAATGGTTTCAAGAAACAAGGGTGGGTTGGGATTACTCTCAACCACTCTGTTGCAAAAAGTGCTACTTTGCAAGAAAATATAGAGGCTATATACTGATAAGAATGCCATATGGATCAAATGGATCCATCAAGCTTATTTACATTCTTAAAACTTCTAGTAAATGGCAACTCTCGTGGACTGCCTCTGGGTATTCAAACAAATGTTAAGCATCCGACCATCGATATACCCCCTCATTTTTGACAAACTGGGAAATGGCCATAACATCTCCACTTGGTTTGATGATTTGACTGAGTTCATTCAATTAATCTAAAGGATAGAATTAAACGAGCTCAGAAATC
>JANSVA010243066.1:0-26309 GCA_025504915.1 Erythroxylum reticulatum
TATTTATTCATAAAGTCTGTACATGACTATGAACAAAATGCGCTAAAGGGGATTGCCTTTAGGGCACTACTCTAACATCACCTAAGGTGAACCTGAAGAATGTCAGTGCCTTAACCCTGAGGGGTAGAAAGGAGATTGAAGGTCCCAAAAGAACCCCATCAAAGATTGCTACTGAGGAAGAGATTGAGAAGGAATTAGTAAAGGAAGAAAATTTATCATCGAGTATGAAAGTAAATTTTAAAAGTTCTAATATTATTAAAACTGACCTCCACCTTTTTTAGCAGATTAACATGATCAAACAAGGGGGATAAGGATAAAGAGATATTGAAGACTTTCCGAAAGGTAGAAGTCAATATACCTTTTTTTTTTGAAGCAATCAAGCAAGTGCTAAGGTATGCCAAATATTTAAAGGAACTATGTAAGCATAAGAGGAAATTAAGGGGTGATGATGGGTGAGAATTTATCGGTAGTATTCAAAAAGAAGATGCCTCTAAAATGTCAAGATCCAGGTATGTTCACCATTCCCTGCAAAATTGTTAATACCATGATCAATAGAGTAATGTTGGATTTGGGTGCTTCTATTAATATGATGCCCCATTCGATTTATGCTTCTTTGAATTTGGGCCCTTTGAAAAAAATGAGTGTAGTTATACAATTGGCTAATCGTACTAATGCTTATCTTGATGGTATGGTTGAGGATGTTTTGGTGCAGGTGAATGAGTTAGTGTTTCCTGCAGATTTTTATTTCGTGGATATGAATGATGACACCTCATGCAATCCGATACCTATCTTGTTGGGGAGACCATTTCTTAATATGACTCAAACTAAGATAGATGTTCTTAAGGGCACCCTCACAATGGAACTTGATGGGGAAGTGATTCATTTCAATATTTTTGATGCCATGAAACATCCTCCTAATGATCATTGTGCTTTTTCTGTTGATATGATTGATCCTTTGGTGCAAGAAATGTTTAAATTAAGTTACAGGGATCATTTGGCCATAATTTTAACCATGGAAATGGAAATAGAAGTCAACACTGATGTTGAGATGGGCAAAGAGCTTATGGAAATGACAGTCGCCCTGGACTCATTGGAAAGCTCTTCAAAAAGGTATGATTTGGCTTCTATGCAACTACCTTAAGCTCACCAGAAGTTGTTAACTTCTGATGTGCAGGCCCTATAATTGGAATAAAAGCCACTCCCTACACATCTAAAGTATGCTTATTTAGGAGATAAACAGATTCTCCCAGTTATCATCTCGGTAGAGTTGACTTCAAATCAAAAGGAGAGGTTAGTTCAAATGTTGAGGGAGCATAAGAAGGCCATCAGGTGGACTATCGCAGATATCCAAGGGATAAGCCCTTCTATATGCATGCATCATATTTTGTTAGAGGATGATGCAAAATCTACAACGCAAGCTAAACGTAGCCTAAATCCTCCAATGATGGAAGTTGTGAAGAAGCAGGTATTGAAACTTCTCGATGCTGGGGTTATCTACCTAATTTTCGACAGTAAGTGGGTAAGTCCTATCCAGGTGGTTACAAAGAAGTCTGAAATCACCATTGTGACAAACGAGGAAGGTGGGTTGATTCCCACTCGAGTGCAAACCAGGTGACGAGTATGTATTGATTATAGAAAGTTAAAAGTTGCTACTCGTAAAGATCACTTGCCCCTTCCTTTTATTTATCAGATGTTTTAGAGATTGGCTGGTTATGACTATTATTGCTTTTTAGATGGCTTTTCAGGTTATCTTTAGATCCCAATCGCACTGGAAGATCAGGAGAAGACCACATTTACATGCCCATTTGGTACGTTTGCCTACCGAAGGATGTCATTCAGATTGTGTAATGCACCTGCCACATTTCAAAAGTGTATGGTAAGCATTTTTTCCAAATATGTTGAGAAGATTATTGAGGGATTCATGGATGATTTTAGTGTGTATGGATCTTCTTTTGATGAATGTCTTAAGAATCTTGCCATTATCTTGGAACGATATATAGAAACTAACCTTGTGTTGAACGGGGAAAAATGTCATTTGATGGTGGATCAAGGTATAGTTTTAGGTCATGTGATATCTGCTAAGGGTATTGAAGTAGATAAGTCTAAAGTTGATATCATTTCTTCTTTACCTTATCCCTCTACTATGAGGGAAGTGCGTTCTTTTCTTGGGCATGCAGGTTTTTATTGAAGATCCATTAAGGACTTTTCAAAGATATCTGCACCACTGTGCAAGCTTCTTCAACAAGATGTCTCCTTTGAGTTCGAAGAGAGGTGCAAAGAAGCATTCAAAAAACTTAAGGAGCTTCGGACATTGTTAGGCCCTGAATTTTTTTTCCTTATTTATTAAGGATGATTTGAATAAATTTTTTGGTCTTTCTCGATAAATTATTTTATTTGGAGTTTAATTAGCATGTTAATGTTAGTAGGATTTTATTGCTTGAGTTGGTTAAATTAAAGTGTTAAGAATTTATAACAAAAAGGAAAAAATTGGCAAGTCACTTAAGGTTAAAAGGCTTTAAGGCTTAATGGAAGGGCAAAATGGACATTTTACATCCATTAATAGTATAAATTAGAAGAAGAAAATTGTTGGCTTGTTTAAGAAGAGAGGAGCATTGTGGGTGTGAGAAGAAACGAAGAAGAGGAGAAAATCAAGTTAGGGTTTTGGAGATCTTAAAGAGTTTGAAGCTAAACAAGTAAGTATAAGCATCAACCTTTTTTTTAATTGTTGGCTGAAGTATATTTCATGATAGTTAGAAGTGAAAATGAAGTTCAATGTGCGTAGGAAGTTATTAATGAATGGTATACGAAAAAGTTTTAATATTTTAGGGTTAATTACCAATGATAGATTATGATGTATTTGTGAATGATTTTGGGTTGAAATGGAGTTCAAAATGAAGTAGAAGGGATGGTTTAGGTTTAAGATGGGTTATATGTGAAAGGTGGGTAGTGAAATGTAGAAAATGAACATGTTCTACGTATCCTTCTGTCAAGGTTCACCACGACCAACTTTGTTTAGTTCTCCGTTGCTAACTTGAAGTATGAAGTTTGCCATGGCCAACTCGGGGGTTTGCCACAGCGAACTTGTAAGATTTCATACGAACTTTTCCTATCTGTGCGGCAAACTTTTTTGGGTCGTAGTGGCGAACTTTTCAACACAAAATATGCTTTGGTATTTTAAACATAACATTTTTTTGTAGATATCCAAATGAAGTGATTTTTAATTTTTAGAAAACTAGAGACATAGGGATAAAAGTTGTATGAAGAAATCAAGTTCAAATTCAGTCTCTAAGGATATCAAAATTTGGAAGTAAGTTGAGGATAGAATATTATTTTAGCATAAGGACAGTCCTGACATGTTTGGTATGTAACTTTCTGATTACTAAACCAAATTGAATAATTTTGGTGTCATTATAAACTTAAGGTAATGAGGGACATTTTTATAGAAGAAAGTATCATCAAATTTCTTCATTTACCTGATCATAATGATCATACAAAATTGACCCGAAAGTGTAGATTTTGAAAGGGTTATAGTTAAACTTTAGCATTTTTGATTATTGAAGCCTTATGAATTTCCTTTGAATGTTGTTTGAATGAGAACTTGGTATTTTATAGGAAACCAAGAAAACCTGATCCAAGAGCAAGAGGAAAGACAACATTGACTTGGATTGTCAAGCGAAATTAGGTGGGTAATATATTTATAGTTGTTGTGTAATATGGGCAAATTGTCTTGCTTGTATATTATGTGTTAAATTGCTTGTTTTTAACTATGGCAATTGTTTAAAATGCATTGTGATTAATATCATGTATTGCCTTGAAAAATGTCATGGCATTTTGTATAAGCGAAAAGAGAAAAAGCATGATGAGCATTAAAGGTATGAATGTCTGTGAAATGAGTTAGTCACGTGCACATCGACATATAGCCTTCTCCTGGCTGGCTGCTTGAGGCCATGAGATCCTGAGAAATGAAACTGATTTTGTTCACGGTATAAACTTCGGTTTATCCATTTTGTTCCACAGAACTCTCGAGCCATTTGTTGTGCATTTCATCATTGATTTTGTTAAACATGATGCATAATTGAGCGTTACGTTGTAATGGATAAATTACATGACATGTTCTTTATGATGACATCTTGGTAACTATGAGTTGTGAGTTTAAATTGTTGAGTATTGAGTTGTTATATACATATATATATGCTTGAATGTGTGGCTCAATTCCAATGGTTATAAATGTATAAGCCACTGAGCTTCGCAGCTTACCCTATTACCTTCAACTCCTCAGGTGTAGAATGAGAAGATCGTTGATTTTTGCAAGGCATCAAAAACTCCAAGATAGTTAGAGACATTTTGTACAAAGTTAGTGACTTTGGATAGCTTTATAAGTATGTCAACATTTAGCATTTTTTTTTGTTTTTAGTTTAAGATGGTGAGGGAAATGTTGATTTGTAATGAATGCTTGTTTAAACATTTACTTTGTTTATGCAATGAGATTGAGACTTGGAAAAAGTTCTTTGTGCATGTTCTTATTTATGTCTCGGTTGAGTTGTTAGTATTGGTATGGTTTGTTGTGATTGGAATTGTTAAAATTGAGTGCATGTGTGGTTGAATGTTTGAATGTTTGAATGTTAGAGTTTGGGTTTCAGATTCTAAGGGTTTTGCTGCAGCGAACCTTTTTTGAAGGCAACTTCGCCACAGCAAAGAATGACTTTCGCCGTGCTGCTCTCTCCTTTACTGTCACGATGAGATTTCTTATAAATGCCACGTTTTCCACTTTTCGTTCGCACTGCCCTCGCGACTGCCTCAAATGGCCGCTTTGGAATTCATTACGAGACCCAAGTTAAGCATCTTTTAGTATTCGAATTGATAGTTGGGCTCTGGAAACAGGGGTCAACATCTTTTGATATCAGAGCTTAGGCTTTTCCTAGGTTTAGATTTCATAATAGTATGAACTGTATGCTATGTGATTATTTGTTCCATTTCAAATTGATTTATTGCATTAAGTGATATGCATATCGTGCATATATGTAGGAAATAAGATTGAAATGTAAGTTAATCGTTAGTGTTTCAACTAAAGGAGTAAGATGCCACCTCGTAGGGGGACACAAGGAAATCTGCAAGGATCAGTTGCACTTGACTCTCTGCCAAGAGAGGAGAGTAATGATAAGTCAATAGCCCCAGGAAATGCTTAGACTTCTGTGGGGCAAGGTAGTGAGCCCGTTCAATCACTGACGTAAGAGTCACCTGTTCTGCAGGAGCAAGTGCCTCCACTAGATCCGAGGATGTTCCAAGCCTTTGCTCAGGCATTTGTCTAGGCTATGGGTCAGATGCCATATACTTCTACTCCAGCCCTAGCTAAGAAGGGGAAACAGTTTGATAAGCTCAGGAAGTACAGGGTAGTAGACTTCTATGGGACAACAGATCCAAAAGAAGCTGAGACTTGGTTGAGAAAGACCAAGAGGATACTAGATCAGATGGATTGTGCGGATGATAAGAAGGTTGTGTATGCTGCTAGCTTGCTTTAGGGAGATGCTCTACATTGGTGGGAGAGTGTGCCGGGGACTCAGATGAGACCACCAGTGTTGGCATGGAAGGATTTCTTAGCTGCTTATAAGAAGAAATACCTATCTGAGGTGTATTTTCAGTAGAAGCAGAGAGAATTTCTGAGTCTCACCCAGAGGGAAATGATAGTGAGTGAGTATGAGCAACGATTTACACAGCTATCTTAGTATGTAGCAGAGATGATGATGAGTGAGGTAGCTAAGTGCCGTAGGTTTGAATCGAGGTTACATCTAGCTATCAGAGAGAAGGTGGTGGTATAAAATTTTTGTGATTTTCAACAACTGGTTGAAGCAGCATTGAGGGTTAAAAATATTGAGAATATAAAGAGCGTTGTGAACAAAAAGAGAAAGGGGAGAGAACAGTACAGGAGGAGAGGTGGTACTCCTATGTTTGAGAGGAGTGCTAGGACCTTCCCTATACATTCTGAGGAGAGGAGCAGTGGTGCAAGTAGATCGAGACAGATGAAAACCATTTCTCAATAGGTCTTAACGACCTAAGGCAGTAGAAGGGGAGAGGGAGATAAGCTGTCCATCCCCAAATGTGATCACTGTGGGAAACTCCATAGAGGGGAGTGCTACAGATTAACAGGAGCACGCTTCAACTATAGGGAAAAAGTACACCTAGTTAGAGAGTGCCATCAGCATGCAAGATAGGAGAAATCTAAGATGTAAGCTTCGAAGAGAACTGAGACTATGGGACACAAGACTGCAACTTAAATGGGCAGTTCTGATGCAGCTAAGAGGGTGAGTCTTCTAGGGAGACCAAGGAGGCAAGCACCAGCTAGGGTGTTTGTAATGACACTGGATGTTAGACCCTATTTTTGGAGCTCAACATTCGAAGTTGTAAAACATGAGCAAACTCATTCTTCCACTTCAGAACTAAAACTGTACACTATACTTAACTTCCCTTCAGAAATTGAAATTCCTAAAGACTGAAATAAAATTCAATTCCTTTAGCTAATTTGTAGTTGTTTGTCTCTAGTTTGTTTAGAAATAAGAATCATCTCATTTAGAGCTCTACAGATCAAGATATCCTCAAAATACTGAAGCATGTTCAATAAAATATCCAATTCATACTCTTCCAACTGACACCCTTAATTTGATTCGAAAAATATTTTCCAAATCAATACAAAAAGTTATAAATTTTTAGAAAGAGATAGAAGAATGAGTTAAGAATCCAATGCTTCAAAAATCAGGTCATTTTGAGGTCGGACGACAAAGTTATGGCTAAAAGAGTGGAATATGTTTAGGTTTTTTTAGGGGGAGCCTGCAGATCGTGACTTTTGTGTAAGTCCGCAGAATTGCAATTGTGCACGATCGCGACTTCTCCCTTCCCGCTTTTCTTCTTCTGACCTATATTGGTAAAAAAAAGCATAACTTTCACTATTAATATCTGATTAAGGTCATTCAAAGACCGTTTCGAACAGGACTTCTAGAGCTACAACTTTCATGAAGATCTCAGAAACAAATTTTGCTTCTATAAGGGCTAAAGTTTCGAAATAAAGCAGCTGTCCCGAAAGTCCATCCTATGCAGCATCACAAACTTCTAATAATCATAATTCGCAACTCCAATATCAAAATATTTCATACTATATAGCATTGAAAAGCTAGAAAGATAATCTACAACCTTAAGAAGACAACTTTGTCTAATTTCCCATAGATTAATCTATATTTTCCCTTGAAGTCCAAACACAAATTTTTTCCTTTATGAAAACTTGAAACTTTGAATATACAAACTTGGAATGTTATGAACATGACCATTCATCTACCAATATTATTTCATTAAACTCTTTAATCTCTACTCATTGTACTCATCACATTCAACTATATCTCAACATTTACAATGCCTATTTTTCTTGTCCATAACATCTCACTTGGAAGTTACAACAATTAATGTTCAAAGTTCATTAACTCAATTGGATAACTTTTTCCAATTTCACCTAATTTCAACTCACATTATCCATACATAATCCAAGTTTCATTAAAAACAAAAAAATAGAAGCTTACAAAACTTTAATGGAATTCCAAGCCACATTACGGCATCAGTATCCAAAATTCAAAATACAAAAGATACCAAACCTAATAATTCTCAAAAAGCATCTAAACTCTTTCTTTTACAAAATCTAACTTAAAATACATAAACATTAAAAAAAAAGAATGAATCCTCAAGTCTTGGTCACTTGATCTCATTTTCCTCTCCTGAAGATGGGACGAAAAAGGGGATGAGCTTGAAAGCTCGTTGGTAATAGGTTTATAACGGAGAATAACCAAAATCGTTGAAATGTTCATTTGTCATATAAAAGAAAATCATAATGAATTCATAAAACACTTCATTATCAAATTCTTATTCAATTTCACAATCCTAGCACAAAACTCATAGTTAACATATATTCATATCAACATAGCATATACATTTAACCATCAACGCAGAACACTCAAATTATGCAACATAATTGATAATTCAAAGATGCAATGCACAAACAAATGGCTCGAGAGTTTTGTTGAACAAAACGGAGAAACTAAAGTTTACACCGTGAACCAAAAGATTCCGATTTCTCAGGATCTCGTGGCCTCAAGCAGGTAGCCAAGAGAAGGCTATAGGTCAACATGTATGTGACTAACGATCCTCTCTTGCCTAAACAAAAGCATATATTCATACTCAAATCATTTCATCATACTTTCATGCTTTTTCTTCTTTTTCAAATATACAAAATGCCATTACATTTTTGAAGGCATAACACAAAATGTTTCAATGCATTTCCATCTTTATTTCAAAATTCACGAACAAAATTCATATAAAACAATTAAAATCATTTAGTTCCCTTGATTCAAAAGAAAACATTAATGGCTCATACTCTATTACAAACATGGAACCCACCTTGAATTCCTTGCTTAAACTTCACTAAAAAATGACTCTACTTTTGCTCCTTTGACTCCCTTTTATCAAAGACAAAATTCCCATTCAATAGGGATTAAAATTGGAGAACCCATAAGACATATTCACCAAAATTGACCCTAGAGTTCTTAAACTCATAGATTTCTTAAGCTTTATAAACTAAAACCCCTTTCATATATCCAAGTATAAAAATCAAACTTACCTTAAATCTTCACCAATTATGAGATTATTGGCTCTAATGGCAGCTCTAATCCTCCTCTTCCTTTCTCTTTTTTGAACAACTTCAAAATCACTCTTCAAGACTAAGAAAAATCAAAACCTAGCTTTTCTTCTTTCTTTCCTCTCCACAACCAAAACTTTCTCCTTCTTCTCTCTTTTCTTCATTTCTTCTCTCCTTTTCTATCCTCAAATCATGTTTTCTCATCTTCCTTAAGTGGTCTTACAAAAAATACCTTTCATGCAATCTTACTACCTTAGCACTTTAATTCAATTTAACCTATGTAATATAATCTTACTTAACATTTACATAATAATAACTACTCCAAAAATTAAACCCATTAAAACCTCATAATTATTTAAATCAGGCTTAAATAGAGATAAAAATATGGGGGCCAACATTTCTCCCCCTCTTAAAAGAATTTCGTCCTTAAAATTCTTATCTGACTGATCAAGAGGTAGGGACATGCTTCTTCTTATGCTCCTTCATTTTCCATTTAACTTCATCACTCGAATAATTTCTCTCAAATCACCTTAGTTAACGGATTCAATCAATCATTCCATGACTTATTTAGATATCACACTATATTAGCTATTTCCTTAATATAGTTCAAGTTACTTGTAAATTTTTTTCCACTTCCTACGTCGATAACACCAATATTAGATCATAACGATATTTCTTAGCATGCTTGACATCTTGCACTCAATCTAAGCACACCTTGGTAAACATTTCATTCTTCGTTTCATAGTTCACATCTCTATAGTATCAGTACACTCAACTCTTATGTCTATCTCACTGTATTTGGTGCTGATCCATTAAATTCATTCATTTTTCCTGCATCATTTAATTCCTAATACAGATCAATTTCACTTATCAGTAACATCTCTAATCAATTATGGTTTTCGACCATCTTTGGCCCTATTGATCCAAATGAAGAGGTGGATGACTCTTTTTTTCATCTAACTCTTTATACAGTATTCCAATGAAATCACCATGATAATGTTTGTGATGCTTAAAGTTAAATAGAACTATACATTGATCTTACGTTCCTATGGACTCCAAACTATAAGCCTTAAGGATATCTCTGACAGTTAAGATCATCGGCAAAGATTCATTCATTTGATTCTACATTCTTAGCCATTAAATGATATTCTGGCATATTCCTACTAGGATGTATAACTTATGTTACCATTTATACTTTTCTAACATTCTTTTTACTTTATCACCTTTATCGATTACACATACTTCTTACCTTAATCACAAAGTGTGAATTTTCCTATTCGAACTAAAAATTCGTATTCACTTTCGATTTCTTAGTAAGATTCACAATTTCTAGATCCTCAATTTGGGCTTGTTAATCCTTTCATGTGAAACTGATCTTCAATTATATAGAAAATTGTACTTGATTTGCCCAAAATTCAACTGCACATTCTATGCTCCTTTTTGCACTAGATCTGATGATCTCAATATTTGAATTCGTGCTTCACTGCTCTAGGGATTTCTGCTTAATGTATTAGATACAACACTAACTTTACTGAGAAATAGTCATTTGCACCATTATAATCTTTTAGTACTTCTATCTGTTGTCTTAGTCTCGTGTGCAATTCTCTCAACTCAATAATTACCTCAACTTTAATGATCTATATATTTATATATATATCCAAGATGTTCCTATGCATATAATATCTCCAACTTTCAAAGCAATCACTATCGTAGCAGTTCTAAATCATGTATCTAATAGTCAACTCATAGGACTTTAGTCGGCTCCATACATATGAAATCACTTTATTATGCAGCATTGAATTTTATCCAAATCTCTTATACAACATTATGGTAAACTATAAAATCTCCAAATCTAGACGATATAATTAATGTCAATGTTATAATTCCTCAAATTTGTTTTTTTACATCCACGATATGTAATATTAATCTCAATGTTCAAAAACATTCTCTTCACTTTTCAAATATACTCCAAATATCCTCTATGATCATAATCACGAATTCATCCATTTTGCTTGGATCACTTTAATATTCAATACCATAATATTGTCAGGGCATCTGTTAGCTTGAACAAATGTTTCCAAAGCTCCATATGCCTATGATTAGTTCTCATAATTCCTTAAATAACTAATTCCTCATTTCTTATGTTATTTTCAATTTCCCTATTGTCTTCCTTCCTCGAATTATTTTCCCAATTCATTTGATTTCCTCTAATTTCACACTGAAGTATTCTACTGTCTGCTAATTCATAGTAATTTCTCCACACATTTCAATTTATTTTCAATCTCAATTTCCTACGTTGGTAACACATTCATCAGATCTTATTCGTGTCTCCTATACTTAATGTCACCTCAAATTCAAGAATCCAATCACATAGTTGGGTACTTTACATCAAAAAAATTCATATACTCCTAGTAACATATTCTACATCTTATGCTTAAGTCTCCATCAAGATTAGGACTCCAATATCATTTCTGATTTATTCTTTCAATGATCATTCTTAATATAAACTATCTGATCTGCTTAACCTAATTCAATAAAATTCTTCTTCGAAAGAAGATTTCTTGCTACTATAATCTATACTATTCATGTAATGTTTATTAATCAATTGCTATCATCATTGCATTATCAGCCATCCTTAATACCTCAAAAAGACCCATTTCTATCATTTTTACAAGGTTATAACATTCTAATTACAAAAACTCAATGAAGTAGTAAACATAATTACTGTCGCATATGCTTAGATATGTATCATCAAATCATCCCATTTTGTCCACATATTTATCTCCAACTATTCACAAATTTATATCTTACACGATTTATACTTTGATCTCCATTGATCCTAGACGATACTCTTATCTTTACCTTCGAATTTATTTCTCATTGTAACATCATCAACAATCTCAATCTATCCCTGATTGATCATTATAAGTTGTTTCATGTGGTACTCTAGTTCATCTTAGACTTTAATAAATATCTAGTAAGTCATAGATTGCTTCCTATATCATCTCCACACATATAATGCATATGTGCTAAATATCCTCACTTGTTATGGTGATCCCATTATCAGATATATACTCATAATAAGAATTCAACATAACCTTTTGAACTTCTATATATGTCTCTATCATTCATCTAATCTTCCAATTATCCTTTATTGCATCTTACATATGTATATTTGCCCTTGATTCAATATTATAGATGTATAATCATCATAAAATTTTGATCTTAATTCCATTAACACATTCTTATGGTGGATCGTAACTCTTGTCACATTAATCAAACAACCACATCGGTTCCAATTTCATCTTATTAAGACCATAAAAATTTCTGTTCTCAATACATTCTACTTGTACACTTTAATCTCATCATTTCTACTTGTCTCCCTATTTTCCTCAAACAATCCATGATAATACATTCACATCTTTATCACATTCGGGGATATACAATATAGTACAATATTGGTGTCATATTCAATTCCACTAATACAAATACGTTGACTCATTATCTGTCATATTTAACCATGTACTATTTCCCATTTCCAATTCCCCATAACTTTTTTTCCTCAAATTCTAAAAAGGCATCATTTTTCTCACTAATTCTATCAGGTCAAACTCTTAACAACTACTTATTCATATGTCTCTTAGACTAAGGATCAGCTGCTACTGTATGCTAAGGCAGGTCAAAATACATGTAATTTGATACATATCCCCAAAATGCCCATGTAAGATCCTAATTCTGGGCTTTGATATCAAACAATGTTGGACCCTGTTTCCAGAGCCCAACATTCGGAGTCGTAAAACGTGAGCAAACTCATTCTTCCATTTCAGAACCGATTTTGGGAAACTTCTAACTAGAATTTCAGTGTGACTTCTTTAGAACATTCATTCACCATTGTTTTATGTTTCTAATGACACCAAAATCATTTGATTTGGTTTTAAAATCTAAAAGATATGCCCCAAGCATTTTCGAGCTATTAGTGAACTGAATCTGTACACCATACTTAATTTCCATCCAGAAATTGAAAGTCTTAGAGACTGAAATAAAATTCAATTCCTAAATCTAATTTGTATCTCTCTGTCTCCAATTTATTAAGAAACAAGAATCATCTCTTTTGGAGCTCTATAGATCAAGATATCCTCAAAATACTGAAGCATGTTCAGTAAAATATCCAATTCATACTCTTCCAACTGATAACCTTACTTTGATTCAATCAATATTATTCAAATCAATACAAGAAGTCATAAATTTTTATATATAAATAGAGGAATTAGCCAGGAATCCAATTCTTTAAAAATCAGGTCATTTGGAGGTCGGATGATAAAATTATGGACAAAAGAGTGGAACATGTATCTAAGTATAAACCAAAACCTCTTTCGTATATCCAAGTATAAAAATCAAACATACCTTCAATCTTCACCAATTTATTAGATTGTTAGCTCTAACGGGAGCTATAATCCTCCTCTTCCTTTTTCTCTTTTGAACAACTTCAAAATCACTCTTTAAGACTAAGAAAAATCAAAACCTACCTTTTCTTCTTTCTTTCCTCTCCATAACCAAAACTTCTCCTTCTTCTCTCTTCTCTTCGTTTCTTCTTTCCTTTTCTATTCTCAAATCACGTTTTTGCCTCTTCCTTAAAAGAAAGACAGCACTTCTTATTTCAATTTTGTCATTAATGATTCTAAATTGTCCATTTTGCCCTTCCTTATAAGCTTAGGTTCTTTTAACCTTAATGGTCTTCCAAAAAAATGCCCTTCATGCAATCATACTACCTTAACACTTTAACTCAATTTAACCTATGTAATATAATCTTACTAACATTAACATAATAATAACTACTCCAAAGATTAAATCCATTAAAACCTCATAATTATTTAAATCAGGCTTAACTAGAGAGAAAAAAATCTGGGGGCCAACATGGGGGGACGCAGAGATAGCTCCAGAAGTTGTTACTAGCATGATTAAACTCTTTTATGATGATATTGTTGTTTTCATTGATCCGAATTCTATTCATTCGTTTGTGTCATCAAGTAGAACTATGCATGGTAGAGAACTGAGCCCATTGGATACTCCTTTGATGGTGAGTACTCTAATCGGCCAGTACATTGTGAATAGTCAAGCTGATAGAGACTATGAGATATGTGTTGAAGGAGGACGATTAGTGATGGATCTAATACCATTGAAGATGGGAGTATTAGAAGTGATTTTGGGTATGGACACAATAGAAAAGTATAATGCTAATTTGGATTGCAAATAGAAAATAATGGAGTTTGAGTTGGATTGAGTTTCCTATTGAACTTCTTCCAAGTGCTACATTGATCTCAATTCCACCTTACTAAATATCTTCGGTGGAATTAAGGTAGCTTAAGGATCAATAGGAAGAATTATTAGAGAAAGGGTACATAAGGATGAGCTCTTCACCTTGGGAAGCTCCGGTCCATTTTATGAAGAAGAAAGATGGATCATTGAGAATGTGTGTGGATTATAGGAAGCTTAACCATGTTACCGTCAAGAACAGATATCCGCTACCATGTATAAATGACTTGTTTGATCAATTGCAAGGTACAAAAGTCTTCTCCAAGACAGGCTTGAGATCAGGTTATCACCAGTTAAGGATAAAGGAGGTTGATGTTTCAAAGACCGCTTTTGGAACATGGTATGGGCATTTTGAGTTTTTAGTTATGCCCTTTGGATTGACGAATGCTCCTATAGCTTTCATGGACTTAATGAATAGAGTCTTTAATTCTTTCTTAGACAAATTTATCATTGTCTTTATTGATGATATATTGATTTATTCCAAGAGTGATAAGGAGCATGAAGAGCATTTGAGGATTACTTTAGAGACATTGAGGAAGAGTGAGTTGTACACCAAATTTGACAGATGTGAATTTTGGCTAAGGGAAGTAGCTTTTCTTGGATATGTGATTTTAGAGCAAAGACTACATGTGGATTCGAGGAAGATAGAAGTAGTTGTAAAATAGGAAACAACTAAGAATGTAGCTGAAGTGATAAGTTTCTTGGGTTTAGCTGGGTATTACAGGAGGTTTGTGGAGGGCTTTTCCATAACAGCAGCCCCACTTACCAAATTGATAAGGAAGAATCAGAAGTTTGTGTACACTAAGGAGTGCTAGAACAGTTTTGAGGAATTGAAGAATAGGTTTACAACAACACCAATTTTGACTTTGCCTTTGGGTAGTGATGGATATATAGTATATAGTGATGCCTCAAAGAAAGGATTGGGTTGTGTATTGATTCAAGAAGATAAGGTGATTGCTTATGCTTCTAGGAAATTAAAGCCTTATGAGTTTTATTATCCTACACATGACTTGGAGTTGGCTGCCATAATTTTTGCATTGAAGATATAGAGACATTACTTATATGGAGTCATTATCAAAGTGTTTACGGACCACAAGAGTCTTAAATATTTGATGAGCCAAAAAGAGTTAAATTTGAGATAGAGGAGATGGTTGGAATTACTGAAAGGTAGTAGTGGATGCACTGAGTAGGAAGTCCACAATGGCATATACGGAGATGGTGTATTTTCCTTTATTGAAGGAATTGGTCAAACTTAGAGTGACATTGAAGCAAGATGACTTCAGGTGTATACTGGCTAACTTTAGAGTAAGGATAGTGTTAAATGAAAAGATTAAGATTGCAGGAACAGGATGAGCATTTTAGCAGACTCAGAGAGGAGATGAAAAATGGTAAACCTTCGAAAATGGAGATAAGAGAAGATAGACTGATAGTGCTAGGTAATGAATTGTGTACTCCTGATATGTTACAGTTGAAGGAAGAAATTATTAATGAGGCACCTAAGTAGCACAAGTATGTATAGAGATTTGAA
This sequence comes from Erythroxylum reticulatum, assembly GCA_025504915.1. NCBI lineage: Eukaryota > Viridiplantae > Streptophyta > Magnoliopsida > Malpighiales > Erythroxylaceae > Erythroxylum > Erythroxylum reticulatum. The sequence goes on from JANSVA010243066.1 coordinate 15,513, forward strand.
AGAGAACTTTTGGTGTAAAGGAATGAAGAAGGACGTTGCAGAGTATACTAAAGATGTTTAATGTATCAGCAAGTCAAGGTTGAACACCAGGCACCTTCAGGTAAGCTTAAACCTTTGCCAATTCCGGAATGAAAGTGGGAAAAGATTACGATGGATTTCTTGATGGGATTGCCAAGAAATAGCAAGAAACATGATGCAATATAGGTGATCGTGGATAGACTAACCAAGTCAGCACATTTCTTGCCAATTAAGCAGACATACTCTTTAAATGCTTTGGCCAAGAAATATGTGGATTAAGTAATCAGACTACATGGGATTTTGAGCTTTATAGTTTTGGATAGAGATCCCAGGTTCACCTCTAGATTTTAGGAAAGCTTATAGGAGGCTTTGAGAAATAAGTTGCACTTTAGGATAGCTTTCCATCCACAGACTAATGGACAATTGGAGAGGGCAATACAGACTTTGGAGGTAATGTTAAGAGCTTGTTTCATGGATTTCAAAGGCTCATGGGATGATCATTTGCCTTTAATTGAGTTTGCTTACAATAATTCCTATCACTCTGGAATTCAAATGGCACCTTATGAAGCTTTGTATGGTAGGAGGTGCAAAAATCCTATTTGTTAGGATGAGGAAGGTGAAAGGAGGATTTTAGGGCCTGAGTTGGTGAAGTCACAGTTGATAAGATTAAAGTGGTGAAACATAGGATTAAAGCAAATCAGGACAGAATAAAGAGCTATACAGATGCATATAGAAAAGAGATGGAATTTGAGGTTGGAGATAAGGTGTTTCTTAGAGCTTCTCCATAGAAATGGGTTTTGAGGTTTGGTAAGAAAGGCAAGCTTAGTCCAAAATATATAGGCCCTTATAAGATCATTAAGAAGATTGGGCCTTTGGCCTATAAGTTAGCTTTGCCACTGGAATTGTCTAAGATCCACAATGTCTTCCATGTATCGATGTTGAGAAAGTATCAATCTGACCCTTCGCATATAGTTCAACCTTCTAAAGTTCAGTTAAGGGACGATTTGACTTATGAAGAGCAACCAGTAGAGATCTTAGATTCGAAGGAAAAGGTTTTAAGAAACAAGGTTGGGAAGCTACTTAAAGTCTTATAAAAGAACCATTCTATGGAGGAGGCAACATAGGATCCATTGGAACCCATGAAAGAGAAGTATCTACACCTCTTCAATGACTCAGGTAATAATTTGAAGGACAAAATTTTTTTAAGAAGGGGAGAAATGCTAGGCCTCAAATTTTTTTCCTTATTTATTAAGCATTATTTGAATAAATTTTGTGGTCTTGTTCGATAAATTATTTTATTTGGAGTTTAATTAGCATGTCAATTTTAGCAGGATTTTATTACTTGTGTTGGTTAAATTAAAGTGTTAAGAATGTATAAAAAAAAAGGGCAAAATTGGCAAGTCACTTAAGGTTAAAGGGCTATAAGGCTTAATGGAAGGGAAAAATGGACATTTTACAACCATTAAGATTATAAATTAGAAGAAGAAAATTGTTGGCTTGTTTGAGAAGAGAGGAGCATCGTGGGTGTGAGAAGAAAAGAATAAGAGGAGAAAATCAAAAAGAATAAGAGGAGAAAATCAAGTTAGTGTTTTGGAGATCTTGAAGAGTTTGAAGCTAGACAAGTAAGTATAAGCATCAACCTTCTTTCTATTGTTGGATGAAGTATATTTGATGATAGTTAGAAGTGAAAATGAAGTTGAATGTGTGTAGGGTTAATGATCAAAGATAGATTATGAAGTATTTGTGAATGATTTTGGGTTGAAATGAAGTTGAAAATGAAGTAGAAGGGTTGATTTAGGTTTAAGATGGGTTATATGTGAAAGGTAGGTAGTGAAATCTAGAAAATGAACATGTTCTGCGTATCCTTCTGTCAAAGTTCACAGCGGCCAACTTGCCTTTGTTTTCCGTGGACAACTTGAACTATGAAGTTCGCCACGGCCAACTCGGGGGTTCGCCATGGCGAACTTCTAAGATTTTATGCGAACCTTTCTGAGTCGCCACGACGAACTTTCCAGCATAGAATATGCTTCGGTATTTTTAGTATAATCTTTTTTGTAGCAATCAAAATGGAGTGATTTTTAATTTGGAGTAAACTAGAGACATAGGTATACAAGTTTTACGAAGAAATTAAGTTTAAATTCAGTCTCTAAAGATATCAAATGTTTGACGGAAGTTAAGGATAGAATATTGTTTCAGCATAAGGAAAGTCCCAAAATGTTTGGAGTATAACTTTCGGATTACTAAACCAAATTGAATAAATTTAGTTTCATTAAAAACTTAAGATAATGGGGGAAATTTGTATAGAAGAAAGTATAATCAAATTTCTTCATTTACCTAATCATAATGATCATGAAAAATTGACCCGAAAGTATGGATTTTGAAAGGATTATAGTTAAACTTTAGCATTTTTTATTATTGAAGCCTTATGAATTTCCTTTGAATATTGTTTTAATGAGAACTTGGTTTGTATAGGAAACCAAGAAAACCTGATCCAAGAGCAAGAGGAAAGACAACATTGACTTGGATTGTCAAGCGAAATTAGGTGGGTAATATATTTATAGTTGTTATGTAATATGGGTAAATTGTCTTGCCTGTATATTGTGTGTTAATTACTTGTTTTAAACTATGGCAGTTGATGAAAATGCATTGTGATTAAGATCATGTATTGCTTTGAAAAATGTCATGGCATTTTGTGTAATTGAAAAGAGAAAAAGAATGATGAGCATGAAAAGTATGAATGTATGCGAAATGAGTTAATCATCAAAATTTAATTGTGTTTGGGCAAGAGAGGAACGTTTCGTTAGTCACGTGCACGTCGACATATAGCCTTCTCCCAACTGCCCGATTGAGGCCACGGAATCCTGAGAAATTAGACTCATTTTTTCACGGTATAAACTTTGGTTTATCCGTTTTGTTCCACGAAAATCTCGATCCATTTGTTGTTCATTTCATCATTGATTTTGTTAAGCATGATGCATAATTGAGTATTATGCTGTGATGGATAAATTACATGACATTTTCTTTGTGATGACATCTTGCTAACTATGAGTTGTGAGTTTAAATTGTTGAGTATTGAGTTATTATATACATATATATATATTCTTGAATGTATGGCTTAATGCCAATGGATATAACTGTGTAAGCTACTGAGCTTCACAGCTCACCCCATTACCTTCCACTCCTCAGGTGTAGAATAAGAAGATAGTTGATCCTTGCAAGGCATCAGAAACTCCAAGATGGTTAGAGACATTTTGTACAAAGTTAGTGACTTTGGATAGCTTTATAGGCATGTCAACATTTAGCATTATTTTGTATTTTTGGTTTAAGATGGTGAGAGAAATGTTGATTTGTAATGAATGCTTGTTTAAACATTTACTTTGTTTATGCAATGAGATTGAGACTTCGAAAAAGTTCTTTGTGCATATTCTTATTTTTTCTCGATTGTGTTGTTAGTATTGGTACAGTTTGTTGTGATTAGAATTGTTATAATTGAGTGCATGTGTGGTTAGAATATTGGTTGTTGAATGTTTGAATGTTGAAGCTTAGGTTTCGGATTCTAAGGGTTTCTCCACGGTGAAGAGTGACTTTCACCGCGGCGAACTTTTCCTGAAGAGCCATGGAGATAACTCAATGGGTTCACCGTGGCGAACTCTCCTTTACCACCACGATGAGATTTCTTATAAATGCCACACTTTCCACTTTTGGTTTGCACTACCCTTACGCGACTGCCTCGAATGACCGCTTTGGAATATGTGACGAGACCCAAGTAAAATATCTTTTGGTATTTAAAACGATAGTTAGGCTCTAGAAACGGAGGCTAACAGACATCCCCATCGGTGATTCAACTGTTAGACTGGAATCTCCCATTCGAGATCATGTGTGATGTGAGTGATTATGTGATGGGGGCAGTTCTAGGGCAAAGAGTGGGAAAAGTCTTGCATGTCATTTACTATGCTTTAAAGACTTTAAATCCAGCCCAATTACATTATTGCACTACTGAAAAAGAATTGTTATTTGTGGTTTTTGCTTTGGAAAAATTTCGACCGTATTTTCTTGGTGCTAAAGTGATTTTTTATTCTGACCATGCAGCTTTACGATACTTGCTCACAAAGAAAGAAGCAAAAATGAGGTTATCAAATGGATTCTCCTCCTATAGGAATTTGACTCAGAGATTAGAGACAAAAAGGGGGAAAAAACTTGGTGGCAGATCATCTTAGTCATTTAATAAAGGAAAAAGATGATATCCCACTACGAGAAAGCTTTCCGGATGAGCAATTATTTTCTGTCCATGCTATACCACTATGGTATGCAGACATTGTCAATGTTTTAGTAACTAACGAATTTCCTGTTGGTTTGTCGAAGGCTCAGAGGGATAAGCTACGATGTGAAGCGAAGTACGATGTATGGGATGACCCATATCTTTGGAGGAACTATGTAGATCAAGTTATCAGGAGGTGTGTATTGAAAAATGAATCATCATCAATTTTAGACTTCTATCATTCGTACGCTTATGGAGGACATTTTGGAGCAAAACGGACAATTCAGAAAGTTCTAGAGAGCGGCTTCCATTAGCTAACATTGTTCAAAGATGCATATACCTTCTGCAAATCCTATGATAGATGCCAACGGTCAGGTAACCTATCCTGTAAGGATCAATTGCCACAAACTCCTTTTCTTTTCTATGAAATTTTTGACGTTTAGGACATTGATTTTATGGGACCTTTTCCTCTATCTTTCGGCTTTACTTATATATTGCTTGCGGTTGATTATATTTCTAAATGGGTGGAAGCCAAGGCCACTAGGACTAACAATGACAAGGTTGTTGCAGATTTTGTTAAGGCTAACATTCTTTCTAGGTTCGGGATACTAAAAGCCATCATTAGCAACAGAGGAACCCACTTCTGCAATAGGGCGATGGAAGAAATTTTTAGAAAATATCACATCATGCATAAAATTTCTACTTCTTACTATCCCCAAACCAATGGGCAAACTGAAATCTCAAATCGAGAAATCAAGTTAATCTTGGAGAAAATTATGGAACCTAATAGGAAGGATTGGAATGTAAGACTAAAATACGCATTATGGGCGTATAGGACGGCTTACTATGTCATCTTCCAGTAGAATTACAACATAAGGCATATTGGGCTATCAAAAGATGCAACATGCACTTGGATGATTTGGGAGTGCATAGGAAGTTGTAGCTTCAAGAGTTGGAAGAGATGAGGAATGAGTCATACCAAAATGCAGTGATATATAAGGAGAGGGAGAAAGCTTTTCATGATCAAATGATTTTGAGGAAAACCTTCTCAATAGGCTAGAATGTGTTACTATATCATTCCAAACTGAAAATCTTTCCTGGTAAGTTAAGTTCCCGTTAGGTTGGTCTGTTTGTTATCACTCATGTCTTTCCTTTTGATGCAGTGGAGATATGGAGCCTCAAAACTAACAAGACATTTTGAGTGAATGGTCATCGCTTGAAGCCATAATATGAGGGCTTCTAAAAGGAGGATTTGGAGGTGTTGATGCTGGAGTGTGTGACTGGTGTCACTTAAAGCACACAACTGGAGGTTAAGCCAATAACGTTAAACAAAGGTGCTACTTTGGAGGCAACCTAAGGGAAGTTAATTTTTGTCTTTTACTTTCTTGCATTTGTTATTTTTTTTAGTTACTCCACTTCTGGCATTCGATTTTACATTAACGACAATGTAAGTTTTAAGTGTGGGGGTGGGGTATATTAGTTTTAATGCAAGTTTTTGAGCTTAATCGCAGATTATGTGACTCCTTAGGCAGTTTTAAAAATTAAACAAACAAAATAAAAATTTATCTTATTTTTTATTGCTTTTAAGATTGTTTAGTCATAATTAGTGTGAATTGATTAGTAAAAACCATAGCAAAATTTGGCATGTACTTTTTCTCTTGTGATTTGTTAATATGCATTATCTTTAGAAGAGTAGTGACTAATGGTAGACAAAGACGGTGAGATTTTGAGCCTTACTTGATTGACACATCCATATCAATCTCATTACCTTTTGATAATGTGTGACCTTCATGACAATGTAAATCCTGATTTTGCATTGAATTTCTATTTGAGACCACATTTCTATCATATGCATTAACATGGATATGATTAGGCATTTTTTTCTTTTTAATAAGCTACATTAGCCAAATAACCTATCCTTTTGACATGATTCTTCCCTTGATAAACCCCTTTAAGCTTTAGCCTTTCTTTTTGTATAAACCACATTCTATGCTTTTAAACTTAACCAAATGTCCTACCCAAGTCATAAAGCTAGTGGAACATTTGTGATTGTTGAGTTTGTGGATGTACAAAATTCTAAGTGTGGGGGTGTACATATGTGAAGGTTAGTTATAATGTTGGGATGTTATTTTATGTCTTATCATTGAAATTCCCATGTTGATGTAGTTTATTTTAATTTTTAAGGAAAATAAAAAGAAAAAGAAAAAAGAAAAGAAAATGAAAAAAAGAAAGAGAAAGAAAGAAGAAAAAGAAAAAAATTGTTTAAAATAAATGTATCAAGGAGGAATTGCATATGTGTTGAAAAGTTATTTATAGTTTATGCATCTTTCTAGAGTTATAATGGATTTGTAATTTGAGTATGATGAATAGAAGGTAGATGTTGGCTTAGAAGGTTCACTCTTGTGATTTCATTTTGGCATAAGTTATATGACTAATTCCTTCGGATTGTTATATACTTCATGTGGTTTGTGTCTGAAAGCTGAATGGAATTGTGAAATATAAATGTTGTATTCGTTATAGATGACGGTACCTAGTTTTTTTAATGAGTATTGCTTTGTTTCACTGGCTTTGATGACTTTCATGCTATTTGACCCAAATATATCTCACCTTACATATGCCCACATTATAACCCTAAAAATTCCTTTGATTCATGATTTTACATGTGAACATTAGTGGTGGAGAAATGAAATGATATGCAAAGTTATGGATTGTCATGATCATGAATGGTGTTGAGTGTACCTATGGATATATTTTAGTTAAACACATTTTCCGAGTCTACCATTAGATTGCTTAGTTTTTGAAGATGATGAATATTGATTGATCATGAGTAGAAGCTTTGAATGTTGAGTCTTTGCTTAGGTTTTAAAAGTCATTTACCTTTACTTATGCCTATCTATTCTTAAGAAATGTGGAAAATGAGTTAAAATTTTGGTTTGTGATTTTGATTTTGACGATTTGCCGAGGACGATCAAAGGCCAAGTGTGGGCGTATTTGATAGGATTTAATTATCTTATATTTTCTTATGTATTTCTATGTGATTTCAATCCTATTCTCAAGATAAAATACTTAATTTGTGTTCAATTTGTGTTGACTACTAAGGTGGATATGATGATATATTTGAGACCAAAAAGAGAAGATGTTAAAAGCAAATTGAAGCACAATTGTTCAACTTAAAAAAAGGAATTAAAGCTTGATTGGTGGACTGTGTGCTGCGTTGCATGTAGCAACATAACATGTGCTGCGTTAAACACTACGTCTATGGGTTTTAGTGAAATGCACAAGCAGAATATGTAGGAGAAAAGTTTTAAAGGAGGGTTCTAAATTAAATTGTCTTGTCATGCTACAGTGGCGACGAAAAACATAAAAGCAGAGCATTAAAGCAAAACGTGGGGGACAGCTGCTAGAGGAGAGGCTGCGGCTTGGTGAAGAAGTACGACTTGCTAGAGTGGAGAGCTGGTGGATGCAGGCATGGACAGCAAGCAATGGACCAAAATGCTCCATTTATTTGTCCCATCATGAACAGTAAAGGGAGAGGAAGGTAACGTGAGACTGCCATAGTACATGAAAAATATGACCCACTCTTGAAGCATAAAAATGAAGATGGCGGGCTAGTTCTTTGTCATCGGTTCAAAGGGATTATCGACATCCAATCATAGTTAAGCTAATTTTTATCATTTTAAAGTTATAATTTTTATGGGATTGTTGTGTTGTTGGATTGACTTGATTGGTTTGGAATGAATGATCTTAATATGTTATTTTTTATTGTTTTATTTCGAACCTATTGCTAAAACAGTAATTGTAATCCGTAATCTTTATTTTTTATGTTTGTGAGTAGCATCTAACGATTGCTAATCATTAGGAACAACATGACTTAGGTTAGATAACCTGAACGTGTGAGGTTATTGCCTTTATTAATCGTTTTCCAATTCATAATGCAACTGCCAAATTGAATATAGAGATTGTATCCTAGGTTATTCGATGGTTAGGTTTAATTAATGATCGTATCTTGATTAAATACAACCTAAGGGAAAACTAAGATTTGGAGAGCATTCTATTAGTCTCAGATCAATAGTCAGAAAATAATTGTAAAGACTTGAAAATGAAGGAATATGCTTGATTATGTTTAGGCCGAGATTGACCCTAGAACCGGACCTTACTTATACTCAACACTTTACTCATTTTCGATTATTTGTTTTAATTTGTTTTCGATAGTTTACTTTTACTTTAATTTATAAGTTGTTTGAAGTCCAAAAAAAAACCATATACTTTCCTTGCATCAATTAATTTTGTTATGCAAATTAACTGAACATTCCTTATGGATTCGATCCCGATTTACTATAGCTACAAATTTTAGTGTGTAAAGTTAGGTAAATTTTGTAGTGCACTCAACACGTGCTGTCATATCACTTGCTTTACCTTCTTTAAGAGTTATAGAACACCAAGGAGAATTCATTCCTAGTTCAACAATTCCCAATAGACCAACCTATAGAACCAATCCTGAGGAGACTAAAGAGATTCAAAAGCAAGCGGATTAGTTAATGTAAAAAAGATTCACAAGGGAGAGCTTGAAGTTTTTTAAATCCAAAGGTAACCTTAGTAAGGGATATTCCAAATGGTTAGATTTTATTAACACATTTTTTATACTTGAATAAGTATAAAAATGGAAGGGAAAACATCGTCACTGATACATTGTCTAGCAGGTACACATTGCTTACTCTATTGCAAACTAAGTTACTTAGTTTTGAGTTTATTAAAGATCTCTATGTTAATGATGATGATTTCAGCCAAGTGTGGAACGCATTTTCTAAATTTACATATGGTGAGAATTATAGACATGATAGGTTTTTATTTGAGAAAGAAAAATTATGTATTCCTATATATTATTTCCATGTATTACTAGTTAGAGAGACTCATAAAGGTGGCTTAATGGGACGTTTTGGTATGTGAAAGATGTTGGATATGTTGCATAAACATTTTATTAGCTTAACATAAAATATGATGTGCAATCTATTTGTGATAAGTGTATAACATGTAAGCAAGCAAAATACAAAGTAATGTTGCCTAGTTAGTATATACCTTTACCTATACCTATTTAGCCCTAGGTTGACATATATATGGAATTTTTATTATGTTTGCCTAAGATTCAAAGTGGTAAGGATATTATATTTGTTGTTGTTGATATGTTTACTAAGATGGTGCATTTTATTGCATGTTCTAAAATGGATGATGCAACACGTATTGTTAATTTGTTATTTAGGGAAATAGTACTTTTGCAAGGATTGCTTAAGACAACAATAAGTGATAGAGACATTAAGTTCTTAATATTTTAACTATTGTTATGTTAAGCAATCCATGAAAAAGTACCATTTATCTAAATAACAAATATTTACCTTTTCCTACTAAAAAAAAAACCAATTCAATTGGCAATTATAAGGCAGATTTTATTAGGAAAATGCAAGCAAAGATTTATGCAAACTTATAAAGAATGATATAACAATACGCAAGGCAAGGTAATAATGGGCATATCAAGGTTGTTTTGAAGATGGAGAATGGGTTTTGATTGATATATATAAGGAGAGGTTTAATGCTCGAAGGAAGTCTAAATTGCAGCCTAGGGGAGATGGATCTTTTTACTTGTTAAAGAAGATCAATTAAAATTCTTAAAAACTAGATTTTCCAAGCAATTGTGGTAATATGAGTGCTAATTTTAATGTTGATGATTTATCTTTTTATGATATAGGTTATGTAAAGATGAATCCTTTCTAGGAGGGAAGAAATGTTGGAGGCTTGCACCAATACCAACCTTTAACCATTCTTGTGATCATTTATAAAGATTTGAAGGTCCAATGATTAAGGAAAAGACTAAACACATAAAGATAACTTTGTAAAGGTTAATCATGGTGATGCTAGAAAAGAGGCTATTCAAGAAGCATTGGCTAGATTAATCATTTTTATACATATTATTAGATGGAATATGCTCAATATATGATAAATAAGTGATGTGAACCTCGAAGGTTGAACCTTGAAACACAACAATCACATAATTTGAAGCAAGGAGTCTAAGAAAGCTAAAACAAGTTTTAGGATAAATAAACCTTTACCTAATGTCTATAAAAGACAAGAATCAAAGGTATATGATAGGTTTTGAATGCTGCAAGATAATAATCTTGATAAGTTCATGAGTTCTTAAAATAATAAAAGAGAAATTAACCTCACTCAATGAATTGTGAATTTGTTTATTAAGTGTCTTGAACAATACAATGCTTGCATTTATATAGGCATTAGTTTTGATATAATTAACGTAAGAAATCATCCTAATTGAATAATTTGACTAGAATCATCATTTGATTGAGCTAATTAGGGTAAGAAATCACTTCTAATTGGTTTAGATAGCTTGTACACAATTTTTAATGTCTCTCGTGAAGCTCGGTTTGTTTGAACATGTCTTGGAATGATTAGAATATATTGGTATAACTTAGACACTTATTAGGCTTCTTGGCTCAGCTTGGATCAGATTTATT
>JANSVA010243682.1:0-26287 GCA_025504915.1 Erythroxylum reticulatum
GCATGAAAAAGAATAGAAAGGTGGCTGGTGGCGGAAATAAATCAAGCAGCAATAGGTGGCGTGAATTAAGCAGCTAGAGGAGGAGATGAAAATCGTTAGCAAAGGACACTCCATTATTCATTCACGTTACAGAACATAGACCCATAAAAGATACATTCTAAACTCACATACGAGAGTTGGTGAGCTGGAGATTATTCACGCAGAAGCCCACCCAAAAACACTCTCTATATGTGTGTTGAAGCAAGAAGATTTGAGGCAGCTACGTGGAGTGGCTAAGGAGGTTGGTGGTGGTATAAGAATTAATACATTAGCTGAAAAAGAAGAGGGACGTTGACAACCTCCACAGAAAAAACACCACTCTCACACACTCTTTATCCTCACGTTGACAGCTGGTTGGGTGAAGAAAAATGGAGAAGCCAAGTTGAAGAAGAACACACGTTGAAGCAAAAGAAGCAGCTGGTGGCTAGAGTGTTAAAGAAATGGGTGCACAACCAAGGAACGCAACAGCTGGAAAAACATTGAGCAAGGAGAACAAAGCCAGCAGTGTGTGAGGAGGAGGAGGTTGCGTGAGCAAGGGGTGTTTTTATATTTTTCTTTATTCCTTATTTATTTTAATTGTGTGGATTTAATCAATACAAACATATATTATGACCATGATTTATGTTACATTGATAAATATGCGTGAGTAAGTATTTCTTTTCGGTTAAGGTTAAGATTGATATTGGATTAGGATAATTTTTGTGGTATTGATTTTTGCTTGGTTAAATACATATTTTGTCCTAATTTAGGTTGATCACCTAAATTAAGATCTTAGATGATTTAATGCCACAACAATGGGATTTAATTTTTCGGAAAATTAATCAAGCAACATACTTGAAAGTTAAGTATAGACCAACCTTAGGATCAAGTGTGAGGATACCTAGGATTAACGAACTTAATTTTAGGCTTCTTGTATGTAACACCTTTTATTCCGAATTATCTATGAACTAAGTGGGTGACTCGGATTTAAAAGAGAAGGGAATTCCCATGAACATTGGGTTTGACTTGCTTAAGTGAAGTATATCATAAATCAATCTACCATTACAATTTTATTTTGAATGTCCAATCCAATTGAAATCTGATACCTTAACCGATTTTTATCATTTGATTAAATCTAGTCATTTTAATTCATACCTTGCATTTTTCATATTTTCTTAATTTGCTTACTTTATTTTATTTTATTTTCAAATCAATCAATTCTTGATCATCTAAGTAATTTTTCATCGCTTAATTTAATTGTCTCACGTGTTGGAAAATTTTCCCTTGGGAACGATATCCGGTTCTTATCGTTTTATATTACTTGTCGACGGGCTGCGCTTGCCTCTAATTGGTCTAGATAGAATTTAATTTATACTGTTTTGTTTAGACCACAATAAGGATAAACCATTAATTAACAACTTTTCAAAGAAATTGCATTTCCTTCTTGATACTTTTATTCAAACTCACTTTTTTCTTTTCTTTTTCTTTTTTTCAGATAAAATAGTGATAGAACCTGCATCAACATAGGAATTCATAACATAGCATTTTAACAAATATAATCAACCCATATGTAACATAACCTCACACTTAGGCTTTTGTACAATCATAGTTATCAAGAATTAATAAATGCTCCACTAGCTTTAAAGCTTGGGTAGGATATTTGGTTAGTTTTTTAAAGCATGTAATGTGGTTTATACAAAGGGAAACGCTAATAAAGCTCAAAGGGGGTTAACAAAACGAAAATTCATATACATGGGTAGGCTATTTTGGCTAATGTAACTCATAAATAAAAAAGAATGCCTAATCATTTTTGTAAAAATGCATGTGATAAAAATGTGGTCTTGAATAGAAAATGCAATCAAAGTCAGGAAGTACATGACATGAAGGTCACATGTAACTAAAGATAGTGAGACTAATATAGATGTGTCAGTCTAATACGACTCAAAATCTCACTAGTTGTTGTCTACCATTAGTCACCACTCTTCTAAGGATATTGCAAATTAACCAATCATAAGAGCATAAATGTATGCTAAAGTTACCGTTTAGTTTTCTAGTCAATTCAGGCTCTAATTATAACTAAACAATCTTAAAAGGAATAGAAAACAAGATTTTTTTAATTTTGTTTTATTGATTTTGAAAACCTTCTAAGAAGCTGCATAAGCTACAATTAAGCTTAAAATATGCATAAAAACTAAAACCCCACTCCCACACTTAAAATTTACATTGCCCTTGATGTAACATCAAATGCAAGAAATGGAGCAGTTTACGAAAATAGTAAATGCAAAAATGTAAACAATGTAAATTAACTTCCTTTGGGTTGCCTCTTAAGTAAGGCCTTTGTTTATTTTCGTTGGCTCAACTCCCTATTACGTGCATCAAGTGACACCCGTCACATCCTTCAGCATCAACACCTCTAAATCCTTCATTTGGAAGCCTTCATAATATGACTTCAAGCGATGAATATTCACTCTGAATGTCTTGTTGGTTTTCAGACTCCATATCTCTATTGCACCAAAAGGAAAGACATGAGTGATAACAAACAATCCAACCTAATGGGAACGCATCTTATTTAGAAATAGTTTGAGTTTGGAGTGATATAGTATCACTTTCTGGCACACTGAGAAGCTTTTCCTTGAAATCATCTTTTCATGTAAAGCCTTCATCTTCTCTTTATAAATCACTGCATTCTGTTAGGATTCATTCCTCATATACTCCAACTCTTGAAGCTGTAACTTTCTATACATACCCGCATCATCCAAATTCATATTGCATCTTTTGATAGCCTAATATACCTTGTGTTATAACTCCACCGATATATGACATGGCTTCCTAAACACCAGTATATAAGGAGAAATCCCAATGCGTCGTCTAATCTTACACTCTAATCCTTCCTATTGTGCTAAATAGTTTTCTCTAGGATCAACTTGATTTCTTGATTTGAGATTTCAGCTTGCCTGTTGGTTTAGGGGTAGTAGGCAGTGGAAACCTTGTGTCTGATGTGATATTTTCTAAACATTACTTTTATCATCCTGTTGTAGAAATGGGTACCTTGGTCGCTAATGAGTCTGAACATTGCTTTCATCACCCTATTGTAGAAATAGGTTCCTCGGTCGCTAATGATTGCTCTTGGGATCCTGAACCTAGAAAGAATGTTAGCCTTAATAAAATCTACAACAACCTTTGCATCGTTAGGTCTGGTGGCTTTGGCTTCCACCCATTCAAAAACATAATCAACTGAAAGAAATATGTAAGTAATGCCAAAATATGAAGCGAAAGGTCCCATGAAGTCAATGCCCTAAACATAAAAAATTTCACGGAAAAGTATAGGGTTTGTGGCAATTGATCCTTATGGGACAAGTTACCTGGCTGTTGGCATCTATCATATAATTTGCAGAAGCTATATGCATCTTTGAACAATGATGGATAGTAGAAACCACTCTCCAGGACCTTATGAGCCTTCCTTTTTACTCCAAAATTCCCTCCACACGTATACGAATGATAAAAGGCTAAGATTAAGGATGTTTCACTTTCAAGTATACACCTCCGAATGACTTGATATACATAGTACCTACAAAGACACGGGTCATCTTAATTGTAATGCTTCGCTTCATTCCACAGCTTATCCCTTTGAGTTATTGACAAACCAACAGTTCATTTGTTAATAGCTAAAAAATTTACAATGTTTGCATACTATGGTGGTGTGACATTGATAGCAAATAATTGTTCAGTCGGAAATGTCACTTACAGAGGGATATCATCTTCTTCCTTTATCAAACGGTTGAGATGGTCAGCTGCCATGTTTTTTCCCCCTTCTTATATTTTATCTCCAAGTCAAATTCTTGAAGGCAGATAATCCATCTGATCACCCTCGATTTTGCTTCCTTCTTTGTGAGCAAGTATCATAAAGCTGCATGGTCAGAATAAACAATTACTTTAGCACCAAGCAAATACAATCGAAATTCTTCTAAAGCAAAAACCATAGATATAGTTCTTTTTCAGTAGTTGAATAATTCAATTAAGTTGAGTTTAGAGTTTTAGAATCATAGTAAATGGCATGCAACACTTTTCACACTCTCTGTCCTAGAACTTCCCCCATTGCATAATCACTTGTATCACACATGATCTCAAAGGGGAGGTTCCAATCTGGCGATTGAATCATCGGTGGGGATGTCAGAAGGTATTTAAGTTTGCTGAATGCTTCCTTACACTTCTTGTCAAACTCAAAGGACACATCTTGTTGTAAGAGCTTATATAATGGTACCACTGTCTTTAAAAAGTCTTTAATGAACCTTTGATAAAAACTTGCATGCCCAAGAAAAGAACACATTTCCTACACAGTAGAGGGGTAAGGTAAAAACGAAATAAGATCAACTTTAGATTTGTCTACCTTAATACCCTTAACAGATATAACGTACCCTAAAACTATACCTTGATCCGTCTTAAAATGACAATTTTCTCAATTAGCACAAGGTTAGTTTCTATGCATCGTTCCAAAATAATAGTAAGATTCTTAAGGCACTTATCAAAAGAAGAACTACATACACTAAAATCATCCATGATTACCTCTATGATTTTATCAACATACTAAAAAAAATGCTTATCATACATCTTTGGAGCATGGCGAGTGCATTATATAATCCAAATGGCATTCGTCGGTAAGAGAACGTACCAAATGGGCATATGGATGTGAACTTCTCCTGATCTTTTGGTGCGATCAGGATCTGTGATCTTCTTCTGATCTTTTGGTGCGATCAAGATCTGAAGATAACCTGAAAATCCATCTATAAAGTAGTAATAATTATATCCAGCCAATCACTTAAGCATCTGATCAATAAAGGGAAGGGAAAAGTGATCTTTATGAGTTGCAGAATTCAACTTCCAATAGTCAAGACACATTTACCACTTAGTTTACACTTTAGTGGGAACCAATTCACCTGCTTGATTAGTCACAATAGTGATTCGAGACTTTTTTGGAACCATCTGGATATGACTTATTTAGTTACTATTAGAGTTCAGGTAAAAAACCCCAACATTGAGAAGCTTCAACACCTCCTTTTTTCACAATTTCCATCATTGGAGGATTCAGCCTACACTGAGCTTACCTTGTTGACTTTGCATCCTCATTTAACAAAATGTGATGCATGCATATAGATGGGCTTATCCTTTGGATATTTCAATAGTCAATCTGATGGCCTTCTTATGCTCTCTCAATATTTGAACCAATTTGTCCTCTTGATTTGAAATCAACTCTGTCGAAATAATGACTGGGAGAGTTTGATTATCTCCTAAATTGGCATACTTGACATGGGTGGGAGTGGCTTCAGTTTAAATTCTGGAGCCTGCACATCAGAAGGTAACAAGTTTTTGTGAGATGAAGATAATTTCACAGCATCCAAATCATACCTTTTGATAAAAAATTCCAATGATTCCAAAGCAGTTGCTACTTCCATCAGCTATCCTCCCATTTCAACATCAACATTGACTTTTGCTTCCATTTCCTTAGTCAGTTTTGTTTTTAAATGATCCTTGCAACTTAATTTAAACATTTCCTGTACCAAAGTATTAATTATATCAATAGAGGAAACACAGTGATCATTAGGATGATGTTTCATGGAATCAAATATATTTAAATGAATTACTTCCCTATAAAATTCCACAAGAAGGGTGCCCTCATAAACATATGTCTAAGTTTGATCCATATTGAGAAATGATCTCCCTATCAAGATAGGTATCGGATTGTTCAAATTTTCATCCTTCGTATCAACAATATAAAAATTTGCAAGAAACACTAACTTATTTACCTGCACCAAAATATCCTCAACCACACCATTGGGGTAAGCATTTGTATGGTTAGCCAATTGTATGATAACACTCGTTTCTTTTAAAGGACCCAAATTCAAAGAACCATAAATTGAATGAGGCATCGCATTAATTGAAGCTCCCAAATCCAACATAGCTCTATTGATCACAGTATTACTAATTTTGGAAGAAATGGTAAACATACCTAGGTTTAGGCATTTTGGAAGCATCTTCATTTTAAAAACCGCAGATACATTCTCACCCGTCATCACTTTTTCATTACCCCTCAGTTTCCTCTTATATGTATGCAGTTCCTTGAGGAATTTGGCATACCTTGGTAGTTATTTGATTTCATCGAGCAAATGTATGTTGACTTCCACTTTCCAGAAAGTCTTTAATATCTCTTTATCCTTATCCTCTTTGTTAGGTCTTGTCTATCTAATCGAAGGGTAAATTTTAATGATATTAGGGTTTTCAAATTTTACTTTTGTCCTGGATGACAAATTTTCTTCCTTTCCCAATTTCTTCTTGATCTTTTCCTCAGTAGCAATTGTCAGAGGAGTTTTCTTAGGACCCTCAATATACTTTCCACTCCTCAGGGTTTTGGTGCTAACATTCTTTAGGTTCACATCAAGTTGGGATGGCAGTTTTCCTCAACTTTGTGATTCTAAATGGTTGAGCCTCACTTCCATCTGAGCTATTTGGTTTTCCATGCTATGTATCCTCGATTTTGTCCCCTGCTCAAGTGATGCATACTCTAATTAAACTGCATCATACTCTGTTGAAGTAGCTACATACCCTGACTAAGCTGTTGCAAATTTTGACTAAGTTGAAGATTGTGAGCAGTAGAGGTGTTGGTAAATTCATCAAGAGATGTACTTGAACTAGTAGAGGAGGCTCTTTGTGCTCCTTATTGCTTTGGTTGAAATTGTTGTGCTTCTTGCGACTGATTCTGGAGTAATTATGCTGCTTGTTCCCTTTGTAACTCAAGTTGGGATGATCCTTCTAGCTTGGGTTATACGTCTACAAGTACGAGTTGTATTAATTTGGAAAGTTCCCTCCTACAGCATTCACATATTCTATACTTCCCTCTTATAGTGGCGGGCACTCATTAGTCGAATGGCTCGCTTTCGAACATATTCTGTAAACTTTCACTTGTGCCTATCCATGTGCAATCTATCTCATAAAAGATCTTAGTTCATCCTAAACGATGTTCGATAGATGAAGTACTCCTAAATGATGTTTAATAGAAGTCTTCTCATAAAGTGCCCCACTAGTTTTCGCATCAACCAAACTCTTCTCCATTGATAGTAATCCTATATAGAAATATTGGACGAGAAGTTTCTCTAGTATGTTGTGGTGTGGACAACTAGCACACAACTTCTTAAAAAGATCATAGTACTCATAAAAAGACTTTCCATTATGTTAATTGATGCCACATATCTCCATCTGAATAATTATTATCTTTAATGTTGGAAAATATTTCTCTAAGAATAGTCTCTTCATTTTTAACTAAGTATTCACCCTCCCAGCAGGTAAATCAAACAACCAATCCTTTGTTGTATCTTTGATTGAGAATAGAAACACCCTCAACATGATCTGCTTGTCCATCACCTTGAGAGGTTTTATGCTTAAATAAACCACATCGAGCTCCTTGAGATGCTTATGTGCATCCTCACCTGTATATAACACCCTAATACCCCTTAAGAGGATATATGGATGCCACACAAAACAAACCTAGAACATACCAAGATATTCCAGCAAATCCTAAAAATAAGGCAGCATACTTCACATTTCATTCGAATGTTGAGTTATCAACTGAACAAAATTTACAAATTGTATTTATCAAATACATGCCTTAAATTCAAATCCATCCAGTATTATAGTTATTACAATCCATTTACACAAAATACAAATATGCCTCATAATTTTAAATTCAACTTAAAAACTTAAAGAGAACATCTTCAAAACATAACACATCCTTCTTTTGCCACTGCAGTTGTCCTAACCTTAATCCTTTATATTGAGACCTACATGGAGGAAAAAAAACCACCGTACTAAGAATATAGCTTGGTAGGGAATAATTAAACATGATACGAGATGGCGACTACTTCTAACAGTCATCTAGTATTTATAAGAAAATGAATCATGGCTAATCACAAGCAATCTTTAATTATTCAAATTAGGGAGTAATCAAACTATTAATTGCATCAGAATAGAACATAAATGCATCAGAATAGAATATACTTATATTAGAATAGAGCATAAAAGTATCAGAACAGGGCATGATTATTTTAGAGCAGGACTAATATCAAAACACATACAGAATTGCCTGCTAATCCTTTTTATAAAAGTGGGTAATGAGAATAGAACAGAAGATACCAATGATTTGTATGTACAAAAACAAAAGAGACTCAAGTCTCTAAAACAAAAAAAACTGTAGAGTCTAAGAACAAAAGACATCGTAGTGTCTAAGTACAGAAACAACTGTAAACCCTTCTAGGCATGCCTATTTACCCATAACTAGGACTTAGTAGGTTTAAAGTAACATATATCACATTTCATAATCACATGTAGGAGAAATAATGCATAATATAGGAATTTATTTCCTTACGCTTAAATTGAATACATTCTTTCACACTCAAACAAACTTAATATGGCTTATGAATTTAAGCATTTGTAATAATGCATCAATAATAGCATTCATAACTAATTCCATTACTTAAATCCTTTTGATCACATTTGTGTTCATAAGAATACCTTCATCATTTGAATAATTAAAATATTCTAAAATTTGATACATTGATATCTAACAATACATTCCTTAAGTTATCATGTCAATTAACAATCCAAAACTTATTTAACCTTTAACTAATTAATCTAACATCAAACTAAGTTCATTTCAAACTTAATCAAGTTCAAATATACCATTGTAAAGTGACTTAACCTTATGTGGTTCAACAATTGCACAAAACAAAGCTTTTCTCATTTCAAAGCATTTCCTACGATCGTGGGAAGGAGCTAATGTAGCTCCCACGATCATGGGATGAGTGAACTGAAGGTTCACTATCCAGTTGCCATCAATTTGTTTCCATATTTTAACACCTTTATACGCAATTCAATACACCTTCATTATAGTCTATTAATTACACCTCAATTATACCTTAATTATGCTTTAGTTCCTCATCAAATTCAAATCCAATTCTAATTCAAAATCATTCATTTGGTAGCTCATAAACCATTTTCTTTCATGCTTCAAAAACCAAAAAAAAAATCTATTATACAAACATCATTTTCCAAAACTCATTTTATCATAAACACGATACATTCTATCCTAAATCAATCATCATAGAATTTGTATTACTATAAGCCATCAAGCTCAGAATTCCACGTACATCTTTGACTTAACTTCCTACTTCAATGAACATCCCAATCTAGCCTTTTATGCAAAAAGCACAATTCCAAAATCAAGGTTGAAGTAGGATGATCTTAACACCAAAAGAAAACAGCATAGATGATGGTAGAATTTGGCTTACTTGATGCAGTATTTTAGTGTGGTAATTAAACGTAAATATAAGCAAAAACACAGTGATGTGAGGGTATGGTATTTTGGTGGTGAGAGGAAAGGTGTAGAAAGAAGGCACAACATAAACAACTAGAATGAAGGATGATTCTGCACTTGCCTAAACCCTTTTGATACAAGGTGTCCTTGTTTTAAAAAGGACACATGTTATACTTAAAAGTGAGTTACTTGTCCTCTTATCATGCTGCCAAATGTCATTCAACTATACTGCCATTTATCTCTTATTTACTTATGCCATATATCACTCAATGTATAGGCTTAGTCATCCAGACTTTCCATGTATCAACTTGTCTTGCCATTTGACATTTTCCTAGTCCAAATGTATATTTTAATTCTTTAATTTTCCAATTGTAACAGTTAATTCCAAATCACTAATTATGGTCCATCAAACAAAAATTCAAGACTTAAGCAATACACAATCAAATCATAATCATTAACTCCTATCACATATACTTTCATGGATATGTAACATTCCTACTAGGGTGTAATTTAGGGCCTCACACTACAAGACCTTGAAAATTGGGTAATAAATGTATTAATCAAGACTTTAACTCAAAAGTAAAATGTTCAACAAAATTTGGAAATGTAATGCATAATGGTATTTAGGTTAGGTCTGTTGCAGCTAACTCCCTCAGTGTTTGTAGATTTGCCATCGTTTCTTCGGATTCAGATTCTAAGTCTCCTACTAAACTGGTTCTTGCTTCCCTTCGCAATTGTTGCAGTGTCCTCTCGATCTCCGAATCAGGTTGCTCAAGTTCTCTATAAGGAGATCTAGTCACTATCATACACCAACATTAACAAACCTTTAAAAATTGACAAATAATGAAAGAAATAATTATAAACAAATATATGCTCAAAACACCAACTAAAATCAAAAACAAAAATTAAATCACCACATTACTTGAAAATGGTGCCTCTAATAGCCGGTTTCCAAAACATTACTGAGGGTTAGAGTCTTAGGCTATTGAGTCACATGAGTTTTATCATTTGATAATTAATGAAGTGCATTTCATTCATATGCATAATATTCACATGCACACATGAATCATGATTGAGAAAACCTTGTAAGGAGAGTATATGCACTCAATTGACATATTCTAAGGTATGAAAGATTTAAAATGGTTATGATATGATTGTGCATTATTTATGTCTTGAAGTTTGGTTTGATGGATTACAATTAATAATTTAGGATAAATTAAGAGATTGGAGAATTAATATGTATACTTAGTATAGGAACAATGTTAAATGGCAAGACAAGTTGACACATGGAAATTTAGGTTGACTAGACCTATGAAATATTGACACATGGTAGTAGGATTACGTGACAAATGGTTTAGATAATTGGGTGACAAATGGCTTAGGGATCTAAGTGATAAGTGGATTAGGTGTTTAAGTGACATTTGATAGTTTAAGAATAATTCATACGACTTGGTTCCTTACTTGACAAGTGTCTAAACCCTCTCCACACACCTACACCCTATAACACATACATATGGATGGCCATCTTCTCTATTTGTTTCGGCTGTAAACTTTCTTCTTCTCTTTCTCACTGCCGACATACACACATAACCTTTACAAATTTAAGTTTTGCCAAAATTCTGCACTTTGCCACTCCAATATTTGTTGTCTTCATCTTGTTGCTGCAATCCCTTTCTGTTTCCACCTTATTCTTAGAGTTGTATTTGTATGCTTGGAAGGCTAGGTTAACTTTATCTTTGAGCTGAGCAAGTAAGTGATGTACTGGCCTATTGTGACATATGTTAGCATAACATTTATGATGATTGATTATGGATGAATTTTTTTGTGGATTTGGTGTTGATTGTGTGTTAAAAAATGATGCATGAATGGGTAGTTCTTATTTTACTTTTTATGCATTAAATTAGTAGGTTATGGGCTGTTGTATGGATGATTTAGGTTGAGATATGAGGTCAAGTTATGTCAGAGATAGATGTTATTGAAGTGCTTTTCAATTTGGAAAAAAGTTTGGGCTATGTGTAAGATTTTACAAGATGAATGGTGAAGAAATTAATGAGTAGATCTCTGGTGGAATTTATGTAACTAAAATGGTAGTTGAATTAGCATGAAATGAAGTTGCATAAAAGGACATGAATTCTGAAAAATTTGAAGTGTTTGGTATGTTTCTAGGTTTGGAAAATTCATGGAGAATTGAGGAAAGAAAGACAGGGCATGATCGTGACCTCCAGTGCACGATGGTGGCTTGGTTATTTAGGTTATGTCATGATCATGGCATGTTCCACAGGATTGTAGCCTTGTTATTTAGGTTCTATCCCGATCGTGGCATAGTCTCTATGGTCGTGGTCTGTTGCCCAAGTTTTTGTCACGCTTATAGCATGGTCCCTCACGATCGTGGCCCTAATTCTAGAATGTTTACTTCAATTTTGAATACATGTTGAATCAATTGAGGATAAGTCACTCTAATTTGGTATATTTAGGTTTGAGTCTAGGAATGAACCTAGATTATTGCTTGATTAATTAGTAAAGAGTTTGGTAAGTTATGGATGGACTATTACCGAAGAACAAGAGGGTAGTATGAATGAGAATTGGATAAAAGTATGATTGAGGGACTATGAAAGAATCAAGATCTTTGCATAATAATACATACTCAGGAAAGTCAATTGAGCATGCATTGAAACATAACACATTTAGATGTGCATGATTGTATATTTATATGATTGAACAACATAGTGATGTGTAAATGTGTGTGTTGCTTAACGATAGACGTGTAAATTGATCACCAACATCTAGACATTGTCAGATCATTAAGGAAATAACTTATCTTGAGAGTATTGTGAGTTAACCTAGATATTTCTCACTATGATTGATTTTTTGATTAAATTTCAGTTATTGAATTGTTGCTTATATGATTGGTATAATTCCGGACATTGTTGGTCCTAGGAGATTGACACTCGGGACTATATATGGAAGTGCTTTCAAATTTTATATGTAATGTGGAATGTGTGATCAACGGAATGATGAATGCCAGACTTAGATCTGAAGAATTTGATACATATCATGAGCACATTGAATGAAAAGTATTGAAATCATAATATGTGAGTGGATGTATCTCATTACATTGATCTGTATGATCAGATAGCGGAGTTATGACTGGAGTGGCCAACGTAAGAAAGAGTTTTAAGCTCAGGATTGTGCATAAGAGCCTCAGGCTCAGATAACAATAAGCCCGATATCCATAATATATACGAGACAGTAAATGAAATGAGCTTGATATCTACAATGGATATAGGATAGTGTAGACACTCGGTTACAATGAAGCAAAAACAAGAATGGAATCATATATGCATGTGCATATACAATTTTACATGTATCATATGAATGAGGAATGACTGAGATGAATTATTGGATTGTTTTGAAATAGTGATATGAAATGTTTGTATACATGTTGAATTATGATATAAGGTGTTATGATATTCAATATTAAATGACATGATATACTTGTTGAATTGGGTTATATACTTGCCTTTATGTTCTGACTTGAGTGAGCACATCAATGATGGTTCACTCATTGAGTTTACAAACTCATTAAAATTGTAATATTTATTTTCAAGATTAAAAAAGTTTTAGCTACTGAGGCGATTTAATAGAACCCTAGTATTGTCATTTTGGGGAAAAGAATGACTCAAAGGTCTAATCAGCTGATACTAAAGAGTTTAGTTAGAATATTTTGGTTTAGCATCCTATTTCATGTGGCACATTTTGTAACTATGGTTAAACTCTCAAATATTATGTAATGTATATACATGAATTATAAGTTGTAATGACATTGTGTAAATTTATGCTTGTGAATGCAATGGGAAGTATTGATCTTTTTGAAACTTTGTGATACATGTGATGCCTTAAATAAGTTAATGTGAATGCTCTAACATGCCATTCTTGTAGGGCATGCCCTCGCATATCCTTTGGTATATTGGAGCATATGCTCTATGGGTGTGGTATGTTACATTTTTGGTATCAGAGCATGGTTTGACATCCTTAGGGACATATAGGAGCATTTAAATATGACATTTAGTGAGAGACTTGTATAGTGATCATAATTGTCGTTTATTATAGGTCATTCACTATAGGAGACCGAGTCACAAAATCAACTTATCTTGAGTTTGTAGGAGCCAATAGGGAGTCTCCTATGCTCCAGTTTGAACAAATGCCTCAGAGAATTCCTGAGAGGAGAGAAAGGAGGTATGATAAACTCATAAACCAGGGGGTTGTGGATTTCTATAGAAGTATAGACCCTATTGAGGCGAAGAGTTAGCTAGAGAGAACAAAAATAGTATTTGATCAGATGGACTACGAGTTTGATGAGAGGTTTGATTATGTAGTCTTATTGCTATATGGTCCAGCTTATCAGTGGTGGAAGACTATTCTATGTAGTTCTGTCCGACCTTATAGACTGATATGAGGAGATTTTATGAAGGTCTTTAAAGAGAACTATATGCCAAAGATCTAATTAGATAGGAAGATGAATGGAATTTCTAGAATTGAATTAAGGAAATCTCATTTTAGCTAGGTATGAGGTGCAATTAGATAAATTAATGGGATGTGCTACTGCTTTGATTCCCACTGAGGAGGACAAATGTAAGAGGTTTAAGGATGGACTAAAAATGGAGATCAGGAAGAGGTTGGCTATAAATAATCTAAGTAGTTTTACTTAGTTGAGAGTTGCTTTGATCCGAATTGAGCAGTTACTAAAGGACGAGGAAGGAGAGCATAGGTAGGAGTTTAGAATTAAAAGGCCTGACAAGTCTCAAGTTGATTCTGACAAAAGATTTAGTAAACACTAGAATAGATCCTCTCGATCACAGATGAGTTCAAGGTAATCAGGGTTTAGATCGAGAGGCAATTTTGTTTATTCTGGTGGTGGAAGAGTTCAGGCATCTAGAGGATAGACATATGGTAAGCAAGCACAACATATGCCTAGTTGTAAGCATTACTGAAAGAGACATGGTGCAGTATGTTGGAAGATATTGAGAGCTTTCTTACGTTTTGGCTCTTTCGAGCATCAGATTAGAGACTACCCTGTAACTTTTGGAGCATAGTCTACAGGGAGAGGAGGATCAGTAACTGAAATGACTATCTAGTAGAGCAAAGCCAATGGAGCAAGACAGAGAGGCAGAATAAGTTCAGCAGGTCCTAGTGCTAGGGCGGAGGTGTGGAGTAACCAATCACATTCCCAAGATAGGATCTATCCAATTACGAGACAGGAGGCCCATAACTCCCCAGATGTTGTTGGAGGTGTGTTACATGTCTTTCAATTTGAGGCATTTGCATTGTTAGATTTAAGGTCTACATATTCATTTATTAGTCCGTATCTAGCATCTAAATTGTATTGTGAAAAAGAGATGATGAAATTTGTCTTAGAGGTGAGAACTCCAGCAGTAGTACTACCGTAAGTGAGGAATTCTGTAAAGGGTGTATTATTTGGGTTGATCAACCAAAATTAGAAGTTGATCTGATAGTATTACAGTTAAGAGAGATAGACCTTATTTTAGGTATGGACTAGCTTACTATATATAGGGTTGTGATGAACTGTTAAACTAAGGAGGTGATTATTAAATCTCCCACTTAGCTGAGAGTAATATGTCAAGGTGTTAGTCAAATAGTGCCAGCCATATTAATTTCATCAATGAGTGCTTTTAGACTTATTCAAAGTGGATGCGAGACCTATTTAGCCTATATAACTGACACCTGAATTGAGTAGATAGTTTAGCATATTCCTATTGTTAAGGATTTTGTACATGTTTTTCCTACTAAAGTACTGGGGTTACCCCTAGATAGAGAAACAAAGTTCACTATTGGCCTTATTCCATGTACTGCTCTTAAATCTGTTCCTTCGAATAAAATGGCACTTATGGAACTTAAAGACATTAAGATGCAATTGTAGGAGTTATTGGATAAGGGCTTTATCAGGCCCAGTGTGTCACCTTGGGGAGCTCTAGTTTTGTTTGTAAAGAAGAAGGATGGGACTTTAAGATTGTGTATTGATTATAGACAATTGAATCGGGTGACAACGAAAATTAAGTATCCTTTACAAAAAATGGACTAATTACTTGATCAATTACAGGGAGCTTAGGTGTTTACTAAACTGAATTTGAGGTCATGGTATTATCAGTTGAAAATAGTAGAAGTTGATCTACTAAAGAGTGTATTCAGGACAAAATTCATAGATGATTTTCTGATATACTTGAAAAGCAAAGAGGAACATTATGAGCATTTGAGGTTAGTCCTACAAATAATGAGAGAAAAGCAATTATACGCCAAATTCTGTATGTTTGAATTTTGTCTTAACCAAGTAGTATTCTTGGGTTATATAGCATTTAGACAGGGCATACTCAAAGAAAGTTGAGGCAGTGATGAAGTGGGAAGCACCTAGAAATGTGTCTGACATTCGAAATTTCCTTGGGCTAATAGGTTATTACAGGAGGTTTGTCGAGGGGTTTTCATTAATCTTAGCCCCTTTAATAAAGCTTCTAAAGAAGAATGTACCTTTCTGATGGGCTGATGAATGTCAAAGGAGTTTTGAAGAGTTAAAACATCAATTAACTATGGAATTAGTACTAACTATTCCATTAGAACTAGAGGATATGTTGTATACAGTGATGCTTCACACCAGGGGTGAGGATGTGTTTTGTTGCAATATGGTAGTGTGACTGCATATGCTTCAAGATAGTTAAGATCTCATGAGTTTAATTATCCAGTTCATGATTTAGAATTTGCTGCAGTGGTGTTTGCTTTGAAAATTTGAACACATTATCTATATGGTAAGATGTTTCAGATATTTACAGATCATAGAAGTTTGAAATATTTGTTGAGTTAGAAGGAGATGAATATAAGACAAAAGAGGTGGATCGAGTTACTTAACGATTATGATTGTAATATTGAATATCATCTAGGTATGGCTAATGTTGTAGCTAATGCACTAATTATGAAATCCAATAATAGTGTGGCACAAATTCAAACATCGAGTTTACCAAACTTAGTGCAACTAAGGGCATTGAATGTTGAGCTGAATTTTGGGCAAAATGAAGCATTGTTAACAATATTGAAGCTTAGACTGGTATTGCATAAGATGATAAAAGCTCAAAGCAATGACCCAGAATTAGTGAAGATTATGGAGAAGTTGAAACAAGATCTGAATTCTAAATTTGATTTGACAGATAATGCACTGTAATTGAAGCAGATATTATGTGTACTAGATGTTAATGGTCTAAGAAAAGAAATTTTGGAGGAAGCAAATATAGCATCCTATACTATGTGTCCTGGTACTACCAAGATGTATAACACGCTAAAACAACATTTTTTATGGCCAGGAATGAAGAAGCAAGTGGCTGAATATGTTGCCAACTGTTTGACATGCAAATAAGTTAAAGCAGAGCATCAGGCTTCAGTTGGGAAGTTACAGTCATTACCTATTCCAAAGTGGAAATGGGAGAGGATTATAATGGATTTTATTATAGGTTTATCGAGGACTCCGAGGCACCATGATGCCATATGGGTCATTGTTGACAGATTGACGAAATCGACTCATTTCTTACCTATGAGAGAGAATAACACACTAGGTCAGTTAGCTCATAATTATGTGAATGAGATTGTGAGATTACATAGAGTTTTAGTATTTATTGTATCAGACCAGGATCCCATATTTACTTCTAGATTTTGGGGTAATTTACAAACAAGATTGGGTATAAAGTTAAACTTTAGTATAACTTTTCATCCTCAAATAGATGGACAGAGTAAGAGGATTATTAAGACTATTGAGTATATGCTCAGAGCTTATGTTTTGGAGTTTTAAGGAGCATAGGATGACTATGTAGCTTTTGTTGAATTTGCATATAACAATCATTCTCATAGTAGTATTGGTATGGTTCTATATGAGGCCTTATATGGTTGAAAATGTCAATCACCTTTGTATTGGGATGAAGAGGGGCTAAGGACTATTGAAGGCCCAGAGTTGATTCAGGATACTATTGATAAGGTAAAATTGATCCATAGTAGGATTAAGGGGGCTCAAGCTAGACAAAAAGTTATACAGATCAACATCATAGGTATATGGAGTATTAAGTAGGAGACAGGTGTTCTTGAGAGTATCGCCTTAGGGAGGAGTGCTAAGGTTTGATAAAAAGGGGAAGTTAAGCTTAAGATACATTGGTCCTTATGAGATTATTGAGAGAATAGGACCATTAGCTTACAAATTTGCATTATCACTAGAAATGTGTCAGATTTATAATGTGTTTCATGTTAGTATGCTCAGGAGATATCGGTCAGATCTGACAGAAGTATTACTAGCACAGGAGGTTGAGATTGCAACAATTTTGAGTTATGTAGAGGAACCATTCAAAATAGTTGGATATCAGATGAAGCAGTTGAGAAACCGTGTGATTCCATTGGAGAAATCATTCTAAAGAAGAAGCTATATAGGCGACTGAGGAGAACATACGGAAATAGTACCCCATCTATTTGGTTAATCAAGTAAGAATTTCGAGGATGAAAATTCTTAAGAGGGGATATTTGTAATAATCGGTTTCTAAAACATTACTGAGGGTTAAAGTCTTAGGCTATTGAGTCACAAGAGTTTTATCATTAGAGAATTTATGAAGTACATTTTATTCATATGCATAATATTCGCTTACATACATAAATCATGATTTAGAAAACCTTGTAAGGATAATATATGCACTCAATTGACATATTCCAGGGTATGAAAGATTTAAAATGATTATGATATGATTGTTCATTGTTTATGTCTTGAATTTTTTTAAAATGGATTACAGTTAATGATTTGAGATTAATTATTACAATTGGGAGATTGGGGAAATTAATATGTACACTTAGTTTAGGAAAAATGTTAAATGATAAGACAAGTTGACACATGGAAATTTAGGTTGACTAGACTTATGAAATAGTGACACGTGGCAGTAGGATTGAGTGAGGTATGGCTTAAGGAGCTAAGTGATAAGTGGATTAGGTGTTTAAGTGACATTTGGTAGTTTAATAATAAGACATATGGCTTGGGTCTTTACTTGACAAGTGTCCAAACCCTCACCACACACCTACACCCTACAACCCATATATGTGGATGGTCATCTTCTCCATTTGTTTTTGCTAAACACTTTTTTCTTCTCTTTCTCACTGCCGACATACACACACAACCTTTATAGCTTTAAGCTTTGCCAAAATTATGCACCTTGCCACTCCAATATTTTGTTGTCTTCATCTTATTGTTCAAATCCCTTTCTATTTCCAACTTGTTCTTAAAGTTTTGTTTGTATGCATCAAAGGCTAGGTTAGCTTGATCATTGAGGAAGCGTTGAGCTAAATAACTAAGTGAATTATTGTCCTATTATGACATATGTTGGCATGACATTTATGGTGATTGATTAGGGATGAATTTGGCTATGGTATTAGTGTTGATTATATGCTGGAAAAATGATGCATAAATGGGTAGTTCCTGTTTTGTTTTTTATGCATGAAATCTGTAGGTTATGGGCTATTATATGGATGATTTAGGTTGAGATTTGAGTTGAAGTTATGCTAGAGATTGATGTTATTAAATTGTTTTTGAATTTGGAAAAAAGTTAAGGCTATGTGTAAGATGTTACAAGATGAATGGTAAAGAAATAAATGAGTAAAACTTTAGTGGAATTTATGTGACTAATATGGTAGTTGAATTAGCATGAAATGAAGTTGCATAGAAGGACATGAATTCTGAAAATTTTGAAGTGTTTAGTATGTTTCTAGGTTTGGAAAATTCGCGAAGAATTGAGGAAAGAAAGATAGGGCATAATTGTGGCTTCCAGTGCACGATCGTGGCCTGGTTATTTAGGTTTTGTCACGATCGTGGCATGTTCCACATGATCGTGACCTAGTTGTTTGGATTCTGTCACAATCTTGGCATAGGCCCCACAGTCGTGGTCTATTGCAAAAGTTTCTATCACGTTTGTGGCATGGTCCCTCACGATCATGGCCCTAGTTCTAGAATATTTACTTCAATTTTAAATACATGTTGAATCAATTAAGGATAAATCACTCTAATTTGGCGTATTTGGGGTTAATCAAAGCTAGGAATGAACCTAGATTATTGCTTGATCAATTATGAAGAGTTTGGAAAGTTATGGATGGATGAATACCGAAGAATAAGAGGGTTGTATGAATGAGAATTGGATAAATGCGCTATATGGATTAGGAAAGAATCAAGGTCTTTGCATAAGAATACAAACTTGAGAAAGTCAATTGAGCATGCATTGAAACATGAAGCATTTACATGTGCATGATTGTATATTTAAATGATTGAACAACTTAGTGATCTGTAAATGTGTGTATTGCATGATGATAGACGCATAAGGTGATTGTTAGCATCCAGACATTGCCATATGATCAAGGTAATAGCTTATCTAGAGCATAATGTGAGTTAACCTAAATGTTTCTCACTATGATTGATTTGTTTTTGACTAAATTTTAGTTATTGAATTGATACTTGTACGATAAGTATAATACCAAACATCGTTGTCTGGGGAGATTGATAGTTGGGACTGTATATGGAAGTGCTTTCAAATCGTATGTGTAATGTGGAATGTGTGATCAACTGAATGATTAATGCCATACATAGATCTGAAGAATTTGATATATGTCATGAACAGATTGAATGAAAAGTATTAAAAGCATAATATGTGAATGGATGCATCTCATTACATTGATATACATGATTAGATAAAGGAGTTGTGACCAGAGTGACCAATGTGAGAAAGAGCTTTAAGATCAGGACTGTGCACAAAAGAGCCTCAGGCTCAAATAACAATGAGCCTGGTATCTATAACGGATATAGGACAGTATAGGCGCTCGGTCACAATGAAGCAAAAGCAAGAATGGAGTCACATGCTTATTTACATATACAACTTTATATGTATCATATGAATGAGGAATGATTGAGACCAATTATTTGATTGTTCTGAAATAGTGATATGAAATGTTTGTATACATGTTGTACTTGTTGAATTATGATATAATGTGTTATGGTATCCAATAATGAATGACGTGATATACTTTATTGAATTAGGTTATATACTTATCTTTATGTTCTGACTTGAGTGAGTACGTCGATGATGGTTCACTTACTGAGCTCGCAAACTCATAAAAATTGCAACTTTGATTTTCAGTATTAAGGAAGTTCTAGCTACTTAGGCGATTTAGTAGAAACCTAGTATTGTCGTTTTGGGAACAAGAATGGCTCAAAGGTTTAGTAAGCTGATATTGAAGAGTCTAGTTAGAACATTTTGGTTTAGCATCCCATTTCATGTGGCATATTTGTAACTAAGGTTAAACTCTCAAATATTGTGTAATGTGTATATATGAATTATAAGTTGTAATGACATTTGGTAAGCTGATATTGAAGAGTCTAGTTAGATTATTTTGGTTTGGCATCCCATTTCATGTGGCATATTTTGTAACTGAGGTTAAACTCTCAAATATTGTGTAATGTATATACATGAATTATAAGTTGTAATGACACCATGTAAGTTTATGCTTGTGAATGAAATGGGAAGTATTAATCATTTTGAAAATTTGTGATACTTGTGATGCCCTAAATAAGTTAATGTGAATGCTCTTACATGCCATCCTTGTAGGGTATGCTCTTGAATATCCTCTAGTATATTCGGGCATATGCTCTATGGGCGTGGTATGTTACAGTGCCAAAATTTGATCAAGTGTATCGAGTGCATTAGAAAATTTACCTAACTAAAATTTGTAGTTACGGTGAGTAGGGATCCTATCCTTAGGGAATGTTAGGTTAATTTTTGTAACAAAATTAATTGATGTAAGGAAAATAAAAAAGGGGGCTTTTAGGTTATACACAATTTAGAAAATATAGTAAAAATAAACAAGCAAAAACAAGTTATAGAAAACGGTCAAAAATGATTAAAATGTCGAATATAAGTAAAGTCTAGTTCTAGGATCAATCTCGGCCTAAATACAATTAAAAATATTGATAGTGTAGGATGCATAATGTTTTAGTGGGTAGTTTAGTATGTGTTTAGCTGTTAAATTGAATAATTAGTGTATGTTTAGGTTAGGATTGTGTTATTTAGTTAGACATTTGTGTTTTGAGTGTTTTATGGGTTAGAGTATGTTATTGAGCTTAAATTTGGTGTATTTAAGGTGCCTTCCTGTGTTTGTTAGTGTTTCAGATCAAATATCGAAGAATATGTGAGAATCGAAGGAAGCCCAAAACCCGACCTAGGCTCACATTTGTGACCCAATGCCACGATCGTGACAAAAGCATGGTGGGTCTTGTAGCGCCCCTTTACCCTAGGGTATATACCGAAACACCCTTATGTCATTCCAATACGTTACCTATGATAATGACACGCTATGATCAATTACAACGTTCACTTAACATGGCATCATCATTTTCTTTTTCTTATAAAACATCATATGGAAAAAAAACACAATGATTCAAAACAATTTCCTCCTTTCATTTCTTCAAAGCCAAATGTATACATAAGTAGTTTTCCTAGACCATCCGAAAGTGTACATCATCATATCCTATTATAAAAGATGCTATATGAAAGAGGAAATATACAAAATCTATCTAAGCAATCCAATCCCAGTTGACCGACCTTTGAGCCATTTCTTTTAGTTCCCAAAAGTACACGACTATATTTCTTGTAGTGTCCTTTAGTAACTAATATCGTCTCTCGGTCCTGAAAAGTTAACATTGCAATTTTGATGAATTTTGTGAACTAAATGATGTAACCATCATTGATGGTTCACTCAATTCATGCATCACATCAATACATATAACACATATTTCACAACCTTACACAATTCATCAGATATCACATTCTCACTCAGAATAGACAATTTAACATTTCAATCAATCCAACATGCTTAATAAAATGCATATGAATGCTCATGTGACTCTTTTATGATTATTACATTGTTGTGACCGAGTGCCTAAAATGTCCCGTGTCTATTGTGGATACCAGGATCATTTATACTGTCCCTTATCTGTTGGGGATACAGGGCTCATTTTACATAGTGAGCTTTTGACTCTTAATCACATTGGTGCTTTTAGCTTATTTTCGGTGGCTACTCTGGTCACAACTCCCATTATCTAATCATGCATTCATGTATGGAATGCATCTCACATTTTCAATCAATCATATCATGAATCATTTATTTCGTCACATTCACATACAAGTAGCACTTCGATATCTCATTCGCATTTCACAATCATTAGACCTTCTGTCCGAAAATCCACACAATTCAATTCACATTCATGAAGCAAATCAAAACACAATCTAACACAACAAATAATTGAGTAGAACCATCTAGCTTACTCACAAGTCGTTCCCGAAGATAATGCCTGGAAGTTTCGACAATGTCTAAAGGATGATGTTCCTGTTACTCCTTTATATCAAATAACATACACATATATCACAATTATAAGTGGTTAATAATGCACATGTATGTAATGAAATATATACAATGCATGTTCACGACAATCCCGGGTATTTTTCCATTATGCTAATCATATAATCAATCTTATCTCAAAACTCACTTAAGTATCATTTGTACTTAGGCTTATTGTAGCACCCCACCCTTTCGAGACATGTACCCGACATCCTGAGCAATGTCTGAGTGAGAATCCCGCAAGGGTGGTACGCTATAACGGTCAGACTCTTTAAAAACTCAATACAATTTTTTAACATTTAATATACACGTATATGGAAATTAATAATCAATTGGGCCCTTTATTTTCATAAACCATTTCATTCAAGAGTGTTGCTATACTTATTAATCAAACTCGTTTGCAACATTTCCTAATTGGAAAGTTATTGCATACAGAAATATTTACATATACAATTTGCAGAAATTTCAAAACATACAATTGGATACAAAAACGAGAAAACAAATGCAGACGCAAACTAATCCCGACCTCTATCTCTTACTTGCATGTAGTAGGTATACCCTCGTTTGTCTAACGGGGTACTCTTCAGAGCCTAAAAATATAATTTCAAATTTTGGGTCAGTTTTGCGAACTTAGTGAGTGACCATCATCGATGGCTCACTTAATCACATAACATACGTCATCACTTACAAACACATGATTCACTTTTTTTTCATTTACAATCACTTCAATCATTCAAACACTTATCGCTTTTAGAAATCAATCAAACTATTTAAACATACATATCACATGCAGATGCAATGCTCATGAGTCACACTTACTATTTGTTACTTTGATCCACTGAGTGCCTAAAACTGTCCCGTATCTATTGTGGATACTGGGCTCATTGATAACTGTCCTATATCTGTTGGGGATAACGGGCTCATTTTACATATTGAGCCTTTGGCTCTTATACACTTTCTGAGCTCTAGGCTCTTTTTCACATTTTGAGCTTTAAGCTCTTTTCGGTGGCTACTCTGGTCACAACTGCCTTTATCTTTCATGCATTCATGTAGTGAAATGCATCAATCACATATGATCACTTATTCACTTTCACATATCATCGGATGGTCCCGTATTTAACATTAATGTTGAGAAACACTTTGTGATCTCACATTCATGTCATGAAGCATTTAGTTTGTCACATTCACATATAATTAGCATTTCAATATCACATTTAAGCATCAGAAATCTTGGATCTTCACTGCCTGGAATCATCCAATCGATTCACATCTCATTCATAATCACTCAAGGCATACTATAAAAAAACAAACAATAAGGTAAGACCATCTAGGTCTACTCACAGTACACTCCAGATTAGTATTGGCTTCCCAGTTCTGGAAACGTCTAAATGTGGAAGTTTATCTTGCACATTCAAATTATACAATATACACATTGCACTCTCACATTAATAACTTTGCACAATTATAAGCATTCATTTATGCACACATGTGGATATGAAATATGTAGAATGCATATTCATGACAATCCTGAGTATATGATCAAATTTCATATCTTATGCTCATTTACATTTCATAATTCAATTACTGATCATTTCTTTTCTTGCATTAGTTGCTTTTATTATCAATTTCTCATTCATTTAAACTAGATACGCTTTACTCCTCTTCTTCGAATCACAACTTTAATCAAATGAACCACTTCGTCTCCATTTTACATATGCCTTTGGTACTTTAATACCAACAATTCACCCATTAATGTAATTCTAGCAATTCAAGACAAAACAATTATCCAACTCTTATTTTAGTCCTATATCACTTCCAAAAATCCAGACCTTTGGGTTAATTTTACGTGATCATTCTGATAAATAAATGAAGAGGTTTGGTAACACTTTATTCTAGAAGAGTGTTCCCTATTGTCTTAAATTTCTAATGACACCATAATCATTCAATTTGATTCAGTAATTTGAAAATTATACTTTAAACATTTTTGGACTGTTCTTAGTCTAAAATAATATACTATGCACAACTTCCATCCAGAAATTGAACATCTTATGGGCTGAAACAGAACTCTACTTCTTTATATAATTTGTAAGCCTATGTCTCTACATTACTCCAAATTAACAATAATTTCATTTGGAATCTTACAGATCTAGATATATTCAAAATATTGAAGTATGTTCAGTAAAATAATATTAGTTCATCTATTCCAACAGATTTCCTCACTTTCCTTCAATCAAACTTTTTCCAATCAATTCTAAATACAACCAATTTTTGTGGAGATGTAGAGCAATGTCTTACGAGTCTAATTGCCTAAGTCTTATGTCATTTTGAGGTCAGACAAAGAAGATATAGCCAAAAACTCAAAGGATGTTCATCAGCCTCGCAGCCTTCCAACTCGTGATCTTGTACATGCACAATTGCGATTTTCACCCTTAAACCTTCAAATTCACAATCATGCATGTGCACGATCGCTACTTGCCCGTATAAAGTCACAATGTCGTGATCGTGCATAAGCACGATCTTGATTTTCCCCTATTTGCACATCCCTTATTCAAACCTCCATAACTTTTGATCCCAAACTCTAAAATTTTCAAACTTTATATCAATAAAAGGCTAAAAGAAAGATCTACAACTTTCATGAAGACCATTTTATCAAAATCTTCCTAGATAAATATAGTTTAATCAAGGAAGTTCAGATCAAACTTTTACCTCTCTTTATCTTTTCTTTGTTTCGTTCACAGCCAACTTCTCTACGTGTCTTTCTTCATTAAATTCAGCACTTCAATTTTTATTTCTAATTTTTCCACTCCATTTTCATTCAACTAATTCACCATAAATTCACAATACCACTAAATATGAAAATTTTCTCAAAATTTTCAAAATCATCACAAACCAAATATCAGTTATTCACCCTCTTTATGTTCTGCACTTCATCAATTTATGTACATTTTCCTATCTCTTTATTCTCTACATTTTCTTAATTCTCTTCCTCTAACTATCACTTATGCGATCTTTCTCAGATCAGACCATCATCTCAAATCTATTCTTCAACTCGAAAACAATTCTTTTGGTCATCTCTAAAACACTCACATTTTCACATACTCCTCACAATACCACTAAATATGAAAATTTTCTCAAAATTTTCAAAATCATCACAAACCAAATATCAGTTATTCACCCTCTTTATGTTCTGCACTTCATCAATTTATGTACATTTTCCTATCTCTTTATTCTCTACATTTTCTTAATTCTCTTCCTCTAACTATCACTTATGCGATCTTTCTCAGATCAGACCATCATCTCAAATCTATTCTTCAACTCGAAAACAATTCTTTTGGTCATCTCTAAAACACTCACATTTTCACATTGGACAGAGTTATGATTGTTGGGAAAATTGTGAATTTGGAATTTAATTAGTTGGAAATTTTATTGATTAGTGGAAGTAGA
>JANSVA010243788.1:0-26285 GCA_025504915.1 Erythroxylum reticulatum
TCATATTATCACTAAACTTATGTGAACCTCTACAAGAGCACAAATCCAACAATTATTACATTACTTGTGGCAAAGTATAATGAAAATTACAATTACAAGAATTAAAATATTTATTAATTTTTAATTATATTTTTATAAATAACAAGTAATCTAAAAATAAAAAAGGAGAAACACAAATAAACGCAATATCATTTACTATTAATGTTCTGATTTAAAATGCTAATATAATGTCACGTTAATGAAAAATTACAAAGTAATTATAATATATTCAAATATTTAATAAGCTAAAAATATATTAAAAATAAAAAACTTTACTTTTAAAATATCACTTAGCACTCATAAGACAAAATTGTGAAAAGTTTTTACCATCAATTTTTGAGTTGAAATATCTTAGATTCATATTTTGATGAAAATAAAAAAAATTTAGAGGGTAAGAAATATACTCAAATGCTTCAAAGGTATTTATAAATTTAATAAGTTAATGTTATATAGCTAATAAAGGAAACTATTTAACTTCCAAGATTAAATAGCGTTAACTTTCTCGGTAAGTTATCTATTAGTTAACGTTAACTTTCTCTTCTCCTGACAATTAAGAATTTATTACCTTTCTGACTGAAAAAATGCCAAAAAATACTGCTGAAATGTATTAAAAATAAGCCCCCAGTGAGGATGGGCCCTAGGCAGGTGCCCTACCTGTCCCTGCCCAGGGTCGGCACACTTTGAACCATAAACTTAGGTTAGCCAATCCACAATAGAAGCAGTCCTAAACTTTAGAATTAGATTAATTTATACTAATTGAACTCTTATGCCAATCTAGGATCAAAGATCAACCGATGAATAGCCAAGAAAACGGTAGATATGGCCGAATATAGTTAAAGCAGCACAGAAACATAAGCTTTTGAGCACTTTTATATGCACAATGATCTGAGTATGTGTATTTATTTAACACAATAAATCTATACACATACTTAAAATTTTTTAAAAAATAGTTTTCACCTTTCAATTTAAATAGGACCCAAGTTTCTTCCCATATGAATGAACCGTTTGGAGTCATCAGTTTGGTCTTTGTTAGCAGATTCAACATCGTCCAATTCCTCTTCCAAAATCATTTCTTTGCTTGACAAGGCTGAGTACTTGATGTTTTCTCCGTAAAATTTGAGCAAAACCAAGTAGAGAGACATGACAATAATCGTAACAACAATCAAGCACCAGCTGAATTGAATGTTCACTAGCGATTTAGCTCTTGAAAGTGCTTCTTCCTCCTTACACCTAACCTTCTCAAGACCTTCCTCCATGTGTATGAAAAATCCTTTAGGTACTAAAGATGGTTTATAGAGCATATATCCTGTGACAATAAACCAAAGACCTTGGCAGAGAATGCTTGTGGATCTGACAAAGCTGATCATAAAACTCCTGGGGTAGTTCACTCCTAAGAGAGCTGTGATTAGAGAAACAGCTATGGTGATTTGAAGATGCATGTGGTACTGCCCTTCAACACCCAAGTGATCAGCAGAGTGAAAGTGGAAGAGAAGCAGTTGCTGACCAAAACCTAATGCTTGGAGAGATTGTGTTAGAGCATAGCGAGCCTTAGGTTTAATCTTGTCAAGAATAATAGCAAAAGCAGCATAGACTGAGTAGGTTACTGATATGAAGGAGTGCTCAAAGTTATGGAGGTGGTTGGTAGGGATGTCCCATCAGGGTCAAAAGGTTGGTGTCTTTCATGAACAAGGAACAGTTCCATGGACACAGATACGATGCTTCCAAGGAAGATGGAGTTGAGCTCTATATACCTTACTTTAGAAATCCCAAACCATGGGGATGAAACATAGGAATTAGGCTGTTGGACTTGAAGTTTTATGTGGTTGAGCAGATGCCAAAACCCTACAGACATGAAGAACAAGCCTGGTGCTATGTGACCCATAAACGTACCCATGCCTGAACTTTGTTCTTTGTCTCTGCAAGAGATAGGGAACTGTGTCTCTTCTCAGACACACCAAGGAGAGACAGACAGAGACCAGAGAAGAGGATGAGAGACGTAGAGAGTCGTCCAGTTCAGGGATTGAAATTTCTCGGAAGAACATTTAAGGGAATTAAAGAATTTTTGGTAAGCATGTACTTTACTTGTGATATGGACGAAATGATTTCATGTGACGTACCAAAATTGACTTTTCTTTGCATGATCTTTATAAGATAAGATTTGATATTCCTGTAAAAAATTTATTATATTATGAGATCCATAAATTATGGATAATCATTTTAATATTTTAACTATAGAATATATCAATTTGTTTTTTATATTTTATGTTTCTTTAAAATTTTCATATTTAACGAATAGTGAACAAATCATTAGTTTTATAAATAATAAAAAGTTATAAAATAAAATATTTTATTCGATAATAATGAAAACTAAATGAGTATACAATTATGATGAATTAAAAAACGATAATAATAATTAGAATGGAGAATTACTGTTAGAGACAAAGTTGAGCAAAGTTTCTATATGTTACAATGGCAACTTGAAATTCTTTCAACCTTTTCCTTTTTTTTCTTTTTTTTTGGAGAAAATGGCATGTGCCTTTTTATTAGATCGAAAGTGACTCTGCATTCTTATATATAGACTTGGATCTTTGGAATTCAAGTAAAATGAAATTAATGAAAAATGTTAGACTATGAAGTAGAACCTACTTTAGATTATTTTTATCTATTCAAAGATGATGGAATTTAAAAGCTCAATTGATTCAGTCGGTTTAGCCATAAAAATCTTGAACCGTTCAACTTTTTAGATTGACTTACTTTAACAATTCTTGCTATTAAATAATCCACCTTTTTAATTTAATTTTTAGCTTTCTAATTTGATGTATTTTGATAACTTTTGTTGTTAAAAATTGATCCATTTATTAATCAATCGATCAATTTTTATTAATTAATAGGTTATTAATTAATAAAATAGACCAATTAATTTTCATCTAACAATCTCTTTTTTAATTAAACTTCAAATTCTTTGATGGGAAAAGACATTTTTTTTCATTTATATTTTAAATATTTTTAATTTTATTAAATCTTTAGTCAATTTTATGATGGTTTAATATCGGTTGAACCTTTTAAACCTTAAATCTTTTGTCTTACCAGTTTAATTTCTTGTCCATTTCTCAAAATATTGTTTGATATTAATGTATTTTATCTATTTTTCTCGTGTTTCCATCATTTGGTTTTATAGATCAATTTGAAACGTGCCATTTTTGAATATCAAAAAAGAAATTATGAGCCATCTGTTTTTCTAAAACTTGATAGTATTAAGTGAGACCAAGCTTAAGGTTAAGATGAACATATTTGCATCAATCAACTTAAATCAAATCTATACTCAAGCTGTTAGAAATAATCAAGATAGAATATAATCATACAGCTCATGTTAAACAGTATCTTTGCATATGCATATAATAAACAAAATAAATACTTGGTTTATTTTTATAGTTCCACCAATTAAAGAAATTTTGTTGCCTTTCTCCTTCTACAGAAGTTTTCGTTAATAAGATAAAAAACTTATCTTTGTGTTCTTTTGTTTATAAATGCTAAACATTAACTACCTTTGGTAGTTATGTAAAGTATAATGACCACAATACCCCTCATGGGTGTGTTTGGTTCATTATCTCCCACTCACACATGATAGGTTTTAATTTAATTAAAAAAACAAAAAACTCTGTAGTGCTCATACTTGTTCAATAACCGGTGTGACCAGCATACGACGAGAGTGCATTGCCATATATCTGTTAAGAGTATATGACATCTCGATTAACAAATTGACCATGGGACTTATGTGTCTTTGAGTAGACATTATATGCTATACCCTAGGACATATCTCGCATTTGCACTTTTCTTTGATCTCATTTAGTTTCTTATGTCATGACTGTATTCAAGTTCTCTACTAAAGTGACGATGATCATTTATGAAACTTTTCATGCAAGTCAATGATCTAAATTAAATGACCTTCCTCTATTCTCAATTCTCTTTTGAATTAGATTTAATTTGCGTTCCTAGAACTATTCCATAGGATCGTATCTTCCATGATCTTTTGGCAATAGCCTAAAGTAGCATACCTTAAATTCAATTCTCAAGAATGAAACAAGAGTCATAAGGGCATATGATGAGGTTCTTCTCAACCTCAAGGGTCTCACATAATGTAAGATGAGAT
Source organism: Erythroxylum reticulatum (assembly GCA_025504915.1). Taxonomy (NCBI): domain Eukaryota; kingdom Viridiplantae; phylum Streptophyta; class Magnoliopsida; order Malpighiales; family Erythroxylaceae; genus Erythroxylum; species Erythroxylum reticulatum. Next base: position 4,190 of record JANSVA010243788.1, read on the forward strand.
ATGGAGACTTACACTAATCTCTTTTTTTTGTGGTCAGTTGTGCACATATGGTACAAGTCAGGTACTATGGTATTTACCCACTTCGTTTAACTTGAACATCTTTTATTCAAGAAATACCGTATAAATGATAGTTTAAACATACTTAATGTTTAACTTGAGTTCACTTATTTACTCAAAAAATTGTTCAGAACTCACATCTGGCCATGTAAGACAGATATATTGATTAATAAATCACTTTGAACTAATTTCCCTGCGACATTTATGGTTTAAGTTTCTCGCTCTTAATTATTACCTAGATAATAAACTTTAATCATGCCTCATCTCTAGCAAGCATAAACACTAGAGATGATTTCCCGTGTTAGAGGGCCAATATATAATCTGTCTCATATACATGTAATTCATCCCAAAATATATTTATGCAAAAACACATATATTCATGAATCAAATGATACACAATGTATAATCTTCATCATACATTATATCCAAAATATGACATTATAATGAGTGAACATACATAGAGAAATGTTTTATCATTACATTTCAACATTTACATAATCTTAGCGACTTCACATGCCCAATGTATGCATCTCTGAAAATTGGCTTTGTCATTGGGTCTACTATCATATCTCATATAGATATATATTTCATGTTCACTTCTCTTCGTGCAATTATATCTTTCACATAATTATACTTGGTATCTATGTGCTTTATCTTACAATGAAATTTGAGGTCTTTAGTATAAGAGATTGTAGGTTGACTATCACAGTTGATGGTCACTGGATTAATTTCGCTTTTAGTGACTCCCAATAATCGATGAAGCCACACAGCCTCTTGTACTGTAGTTGAGAATGCTATAAATTCAGCTTCTATGGTGGATAATACAACACAATCTTGTTTCTTAACTTTCAATTATATTGGTCCATGGTTTAGTAAGAATATATATCCTGAGGTAGATTTTCTTTCATATAAATCTCCTCCCCAATCTGCATCTGTATACCCTTATATATGTAGATCATTGCATTGATAACATAATGTATAGTCCACAGTTCCCTTTAGATACCTCAATATTCTCTTTACTACTTTCCAATGTGCTTGGCCTAGATTTGATTGATATCTGCTCACCATCCCAACAATGTAACAAATATCTGGTCTTGTACACATCATTGCGTATATAAGACTCTCCACTATACTAGAGTAGGGAACATTTTTCATTTGTTCCTGTTCTTGTGGCGTTGACGGATAATTTCTCTTACTAGGGCCTTCGTTTTTAGCAATAAGATTATCAATTGGTTTGGAATCTTGTATACGGAATCGTTCAAGAACTCTTTGAATGTACATTGCTTGTGAAAGAAATAACAATCTCTTCGAATGATCTCTTGAAATCTTAACTCTAAGAATGTATGTCGCTTTACCCATGTCTTTCATTTCAAATTCAGATGATAACTAATCTTTGATTTGCGTAAGAAACACACAATCATTACAAGCAATCAATATATCATCCACATATAAAGATAAAATTGCAAATTTATCTTTGGATCTCTTAACATACACACAATGGTCTTCAATGATCATTTGAAAATCATACGAAATGATTACGTTATGAAAACGAATATACTATTATCTTGAAGACTACTTCAGGCCATAAATTGATTTTAATAACCGACATACCTTTTTTCTTAACCTTCCTTGATGAAACCTTCAGGTTGTTCTATATATATTTCTCCATCTAATTCTCCATTGAGAAAAGCAATTTTTACATCCATTTGATATAATTCAAGATCCATAATGGCTACTATAATCAGAATAAGACGGATTGAAGCAAATTTCACAACGGGTGAAAAAGTTTCCTCGTAATCAATTCCCTCCTGTTATGTATATCCTTTTGCTACAAGGCGTGCCTTATATCTTTCGATATTGCCATCAGCTTTTCACTTTATTTTGAGAACCCACTTGTTCCCAATTGCTTTACGCCTTTCAGGGAGGTCAACCAAGTCCCATACTTGATTGGAGCTTAAAGAAGCCATTTTTTCTTTCATTGCTTTCATCCATTCTTCTTTAGCAGGGCCAGTAAGAGCCTCATTTACATTCCTTGGCTCTTCTTCGCGAAACAATCATATTAATTTCTCCTTCAATCTTAAAACGACGTTGGGGAATTATTCCTTAATTACTTCGTCTTAAATGAGGTTCATCATAAACAAATTCATGATTGATCTAATTGCTCCCACTCAGATCAGTCATCATAGAGAACCTGTCTGTGGAATGGCTCCTATTTGGATGAAGTTCCTCATCTTGATTCTTCATAACAAAATCATTTTTGATCAAGTGACTCATATAACAATAGGTCTTTACCTATTTTTCTAGCTTGGAAAAATCATTCTCTAAAAATGTTACATCTCTTGATTCAAATTCAGTTACACATTCATTACCTTATTCACTAATGAACACGTATCCTTTTGAGTGTTCTGAGTATCTAATAAAAATACTTTTTCTCCTTCTTGGGTCTAATTTTCTATGTTTATGAGAGTGATCATGAACATAGGCTACATACCCCCAAGGTTTGAGACTTGACACGTCAGGTCTCCTATCAGTCCACAACTTATATGGTGTGCTAGTAATTGATTTCGTGGGCACACGATTAAGTACATAGGTGGTTACTAGCAACGCATCACCCTAAAAAGTGATTGGTAAATTTGCTTGGGCCATCATGGGCCTAATCATTTCTAATAGTGTCCTATTTCATCTTTCAGTGATGCCATTTTGTTGTAGGGTTCTAGGAATTGTTATTTGCCTTTCTATTCCTTTCTCATCATATAATGCCTTGAACTTTTTTGACAAGTAATTTTATCCACGATCAGTTCGTAATACTTTTATTTTCTTATCTAATTGATTCTCAACCAAGTTTCTATATTTTATGAAACAATCAAATGCTTCTGATTTATGAGAAATCAAATAAATATGACCACACCGAGTATATTCATCTATAAAGGTGATAAAATAAATTGCCCTACTTCTAGCTCTTACATTCATTAGACCACAAATGTCAGAATGAATTAATTGCAATGGATATAAAGCTCGTGTTCCCTTTTCAAATGGCTTTCTTGCCATTTTACCAGCTAAATAATGCTCACATTTAAGTAGATCTACTTGACTGAGATTACCTAAAAGTCCTTTTTTAGCTAATCGATTGATTCAATTTTGATCAATATGACAAAGTCTAGCATGCCACAAAGTTGCATCATTGTTGGAATTACTAGATGTAAATAATGAATAACTAATATTATTATTTTCCTTAAACACATCTAGTACAATAAAACCATCACATAAAAAACCATGACCATAATTAATAGATTCAAGATACAAATCCATTCCACCGCTGTGGAAATTTATATTGAAACCAAGTCTAACTAACATCAACACAGATAAAAGATTCCTAAGAATTTGTAGAACAAATAATACGTCATGTAGGATGAGGGATCATCCTCCACGCATGTCCAATTTACATGTACCAATTCCTTATACAGCAACTCTGGAATTGTCACCTACATAAAGCCATCGACTACCATGTGTGAGTTTACGAAACTCAACGAAGGTTTCTCTATCCTTCACTACATGGTTGGTTGCTCCTGAGTCTGCAATCCATAAAGGATATGATTTAGTTAAAAAAATAAAACAAGAAACATTCACTGAATAAATGTTTATACTATAAAGTTGTAACTTCTTAGGCTCGGTACAATCTCGAGTAAAGTGGCCCTTATTACCACAATTATAGCACTTCACACGTTTCATGTTCTTCTTCTTGAAGGGACGTTTTCCCTTTCCACGTTAATTCCATTTTGCCTTCTTAGATTCCTGAGGAGAGTGATTGAATCTCTTATTATTCTTCCACTTGGGTCCACCAAGATGCTTGCGTTTCTTGTTCATAGCTCCAAGTGATCTATAACTAACTATATATGCCTCAAAAGACATCTTTGAGGCTTCAACAGGCTCTTCCTCCAAGATGAGATGCCTCGTAGCATCTTCCATTGTCTTGATGTTCTCATTATGAGTTAGGTGCATCTTCATATGCTCCCAACTCTGTGGTAATGAACGAATCACAGCTTATACTTGTTGTTCATCAGAAATCTTATAACCAACATCATGTAACTTACTTACCGTATTAGACATTTGCCTCAGATGTTTTTACATTGTATTATCTGGGCGCTTCTTATAAGTATCAAACTTAATTATAAGTGACCTCACTTTGGTCACTGAAGCAACTTCAAAACGAGCAGCCAATGTGGACCACATGTCCTTTGCAGTTTCAAATTTACGGAACTCACGCATGATATCATTATCCATGTTACTCAGCAATGTGATGCGAGCCAAAGAGTTCTTCTTTTTTCACAATTATATGCATCACGGTTCCTCCTATGTTGGGTTATAATGCCCTCCTCAGGAACTTCCATTGTTAGGTTTAATGGTTCAAGACCTCTTGCTCCTCCAATATATATTGAATTTTCATATTCCAGATTTCATAATTGTCACCATTGAGTTTCTCACCCCTATTGAGTTCAGCAACAATATTTTTTAAAGCAATAGCCATTTTGAAACACTAAGATTCTATAATAAGACAAAAATATGTATGCACGTTAATGTCATCAATCATTCATAAAGTAAGGTAATTCAATCACAATTGCTTATGACATTAAAAGTCCACAAATGTGTTCAATCATCATTCATACAACAATCGAATCCTAATTACTTTACTCTTGACGAATTCCTATATAAAATTCACGTAAACATATTACATAAATATCAAGACTTTATTCTTATAAAACAACATATTGTATTAATAGTGTTACAACGTACGAATAGTCTATAAGTAACGAACCCTATGCAGAAATGAGTTCACAAGTTCACGTGACACAGCTCACGAAGCTCGATGTATAATAGCTCGTACTATTTCCATTGGAAGACCTATAAGATACAGTCTTAATCAACTTTCTTCTATTCATCTCTCTAATAAATGCCATCACTAAAAAATTATAAATCTTCTGGTTAGGCATATTATTCGAGAGCATTCATAACAGCTCGCCTTGAGGTTGAGGTAATGTCACAAGCAAAGTTATGTACTTTACTTCAGCATCTGCATAAGCTAAACAACCTCCAAAATATAACTCTTGCATCATGTTATTAACTGAAATCACATATTGTGTTAGAATGTCTCCAGCCATTAAACGCATGTTCATTAACTATACATACATATTGCCAATGTGTCTCTTTTATACCTCACATCGAATAAGCTTAGGTGTTCACTTAGTAATAAGCATTTTCTTAAAAAACAAATTTTCAAGAATCGGAAGAGTGTACAAAATAACAAATTATTTTTTTTAACACATAGCAAACTTATGCTCATATATGGAAACAATTTAATTTAATTTTTAAAATTTGTTTTATTAACAATTTATTGAACTAATCAAATTATGTTATTAATATCTAATCAGTTAGAAACTTATTTCTAATTTAATCATATTCAACTATGAATAATTCAAATTGAATAAGACACTTATGTCTAATTTAAATTATAATTGAACTAATCAATTTATCTTGGTTTAATTATAAACTAATTTCTAATGAAACCCCTTTCTAATTTTCAACTAAACAAATTAGTTTTGATTTTAATTAGAAAACATATTTCTAATTTTAATTCATCGAAAATAATACAATTAGAAAACTCATTTCTTATTTTGTTGGTTTTGGAAACTTATTTCTAAGTTAATTTAACTACACAAATTAGTTTACTTATATGAAATTTTTTCTAATATTTTATATTAATAGGAAACTAATTTAACTAACTTAATTAGTTTGTGTAAATTAGAAAAAGTATTTCTAATTCTTTAGGTTACGTTTAATTTAAAACATTCTTTTGTTTTATTATACTTACATGTTTAACGGTGTAACGTTTGAGTTTTATAAGCAGCTGTCATTTTTCTCAATGCAACTTTTGAGAAAGGCCACGTGCCTTTTGGTTATAGAGGAGGAAGAAGTCTCTTCTTCTTCTGAAAATAAAAGCATCCTCTAGAGAGAAAAGGAACAAAAGAAGTGTTTTCTTGTTGAAGATTATTTATAAAAGAAAACGGAAAAAAAACTCTCTTTTGTTAACATTTTTGTAAGAACCATTTTTCACTGTTGAAGACCATTCATTTGTTCATTGTTGAAGATTCGTTTTAACAGTCATTTTCCCAACAGTTAAGAAAGATGAGACAAATGCAAAACGACATTTTTAGAAAAAAAACACAAAAGCGTAAAACATATGATATAGTAAGAAACAACATATACTCTTTTAGCTATGAACTCACCAGGGATCTTGTTGAAATTAGAGGGTTGATTTTCCTACATTCCTTTGAATTTAACATTTGACACATATGGCAGAAGAATGTTCTCGTTTGAGTGGAAGGCTTTTTACTTGTTTCTTCTATTTTGTGCTACTAAGAATTTAAACCTTATGGAGAAGCACGGACATGTTTTGATACCTTGCTTGTTGTCCTCACTTTTTAATCTAATTCTTAAAATTATTTCATCAACATTAACATCCTTGCTCTTCACCAGATTGCAACATTGCGTCATGATGAGCTGGTCCAGGTACATTGTTAGTTACAAACTTTATTCTTGAAACGTTGTTGAAATCTTACAATCAGAATAACTTTTTGGTATAGGAAACACTTCTTAACCTATTGCTTCACAATTATATGCATTACAATTTGTGTGATTAGGTCAGAGAAGCTGAGATCAAAGGCCCCATGGTTTGAAGCTCATTTAAACCATTAGGCAAGTTTTCACATTTTAACTATAAGAAAATATAGTCTCTTGTATGCAACATACTTATGATTATGAAGTTATAATGTATCTATATGGTGATCAAGACCCATTCATAGCAATAAGTTATTGAATGTATTAATACTTATGAACTGTACTGAAAACCAGTTTTTTTAACATTAAATTTCAATACCATAATTGTTCTTCAACACTTAATCTTAAACAAATTCTTGGAGGTATACATTTGCTTCTTGGCATTGACCTTTTTCTCTTTTCTTAAATTGTAGGATTAGAGTTGTCATTTGGATGTTGATATTGTTTATTTTTACTGCATTAATATTTTGAATGTTTGAATATATTAAGGCTTTTCTATCTTAATATGTTTGTTTGTGAACATATTAAACCATAGATGAATGGTATCTAAGGAGACAAGGGACATATATTCCATAAATGAACCATAAATTACCTTTAACTCGTAGATTGCCTTCTACCTTAACATGTATAATGAGGTTGTAGGCGCACTTGGGTTTCCTCCAAATTCCTGAAAGGAGAAGGAAAGTGCTGAGAAGAGGAGAGAGAGACAGTAGTAGGAGCTTGCAAAACACTTATCAATTAAGTTACATAAATTTCGTTTTAGATAAAGATAATAAAGCGGCTCAATAAATGATCTAAGTCAATGGGCCGAAGTCCAAAGAAAAATGGACCCCAATTAGTATGAATTGGACCAATATTGGGCTTGTGATGGGGAAGCACGATATGGAAGCTATATAAAGAGGTTAAGGTCTCTTGTAGTTACTCATATCATTCTTAAGCCTCCAGATTCTCTGTTCCATTAAGAGAGCTATAATTTTGAGAAAACTATAGAAAGGTCCCAATGAGGAGTTCTCGTGAAGGTCTCAATTGATCGAAGCTCATTTTGGCCTCAAAAAGTACCTTCAAACATGTGATGGAATTAAAAACAAATATTTTTGCATTTACTACATTTATTTCCCTTTCATATAATATTGAGGACAAGTAATAAGGTTCATGCTACATGTTACACATGGTATCAGAGCAATTACATGATCAGGTAGCTAAAAATAAAGTTTTTTTATTTTTATCTGTAAGAGTTTCAGAGGCTTTTGATCTTTTTTTATTATTTTTTTTCACATGTATGGATGCGTGAAAGTAGGTTACATATAGTTAGCTTGAAAGTCGCCGAAAATTGCCTATCATTGAAAAGGGAAAAGAGACCATCGAGCGCATGTACCCGATGGCCCTACAGTACTAACATTGAGGCAATCTAACCAGATGGTGATACATGGCTCCACCACATTTCGAATGTGTGTGACACGTGCCACACACGGTGCAAACCCCCAATGGTAGAGTTGGGACAGGCGCATGCATCACACGTGCTAACCACGTGCCCCGATGCATGGCACGTGGGGGTGAGGACGCATGTCTGACTGCTTGATATAGGATAGGCGCATTTGTGTGTAAGGTGTATGCATGATAATTTGACTGTGCATTCAGTTTTTGGCATTTATTGATGCTACATTTTCACATGTTGTATGCCCATATAGAGTGTGAGGATAACATAAAGATGTACCCCTTGTGTTTATGGACTTTTCGGGTACTAATGCGAATGTAATCACCAAAGTGGCCTTTTGAGTTAGTATTTTTAATTGCTCTACTTTCATGTTGGGGGATGTCTCGGGTCTTATGTTTGGTTATTCTGTCCAAAGATTTCAACCTTATATAGGACTTTGAGATGTCCATAAAAGCATAAGATAGAGGAAAGTCATTACTTAAATGATCTATTCCCTAAAGGTAGTAGTGTCATAAGAGTTGATGGTCTGTACTTTGATCACTTTTATGTGGATGTCTAATTACATATATTATGTATTCAACCTACAGGTGTTTCATAATATGTGTGATCGAATTCTTGGTATAGATATTGTTTTAACGCTTTGATTGTCAATGTTATCCTGCATTTGTATTGATCATTGCATTATCTTTTTGCTGTCACATTTTTTTTCAACAACAATGTTGATACCTGACTGGTTTCAATTTCAAGAAGTAGAAGAAGGATGTTGAGTTTGCCTTGGAGATGACAGACATCAACATAGCTATGCTCATAGAGAGACCCTCTCCACTTACGAACATCAGCTCGAAAGCTGATAAGGCAGTCTTTGCAATATAGGGGTGGTCAATCAGGATGTGTTATTTGACCATTAAGAGGTCAATCCCAGATCATTTGCTAAGTGGACTTTCGGACACTACCATAGCAGAGGAGTTTATGGACAATGTTTCCCAAAGATACAAAGTCTTATCCAATGTTGAGTTGAGCACCTTGATTAAGGATCTATTCTCTATAAGGTATACTGGAGAAGGAGGTGTAAGGGAATACATTATAAGGATGCTCTACCTTCAGAGTAAGTTGAAGACACTGGAAGTTCCCATTCCTGATATATTGATAGTGCACCAGGCACTTAATACTCTCTCGTGAGAGTTTGAAATGCTGGTTACTTTATACATTTCCCAAGATGAGGCTTGGGATATTAATGCTTTGATTTTTCGATGTGTTGTAGTAGAGGAGAAGTTGAAGAGAACTTCTATACAACTTTATATGCAGTCAAAGGCAAGGGGAAGGCTAAACCTTAAAATTTTAAGGGTAAGAAAATCAAACCCTCTCCGCATATACAGACTGGTTAATCTGACATTGCAAAGGGTCCATAAGACTTAAAGAATATGAGGAGTTTCTTCTGTAAAAAGAAGGTGCATAAGAAATATGACTGCCAGAAGTACAAAGTCTGGAAAGTCAAACAGGAGCTATCAGGTAACTCCTTGGCTTATATGATTCATGAATCCAGTTTAGCTATAGCCACATCTAGTTCTTTATGGCTAGATAGTGGAGCATTTAATCATGTTGTTTCCACAATACTGGGGTTCATATCCACAAGAAACCTGAGTAAAGGGGAGGAGAAGCTGATGGTTAGTAATACTGAAGAAGTTAACATTTTGTATGTAAGGGATATAAGTTTGAACCTCGATGTGGGGTTTGTAATTATTTTACAAGGTACATTTTATATACCATCTTTTAGACAAAATCTGATATCTGTGTCAGTTTTGGACAAAGAGGGTTATCGTTTTGTAATTGACACTTCAGCTGTAAACATATATATCAATATAAAACATATCAGAACTGCCTTCTTGTCTTACAGATTCTATAGAATGTGTCTTACCCCTAATGAAATGTATGTTTCTTCTTATATTGCCTAACTTGTGACTCGTAAAAGACCTATGATAAAGGAAATGTCATACATGTTATGCCATAAACACTTAGGTCACATTTCCAAAGACAGAGTTGAGAAATTAATAAAGGAAAACATTCTCCCAACTTTAGATTTTAGTGATATGGAAATATTTGTTGACTATTGCAGAGGTAATAAGATAAAGAAAAAGGGGTTAACTCATGCTTCTGACTTGTTAGGTTATGCAATTCTAGATATTTTCTGACATTTAAAGATAATTATTCCTGCTACGATTACGTGTTCTCACTAAAGGAAAAGTCTGAAGTTCTTGATAAAGTTTGAGGTTGAGAACCAATTGGAAAAATCAATCAAGATTGTCATATCCGACCGGAAAGGAGACTTTATAACAGACATGGTTTTGTAGGATAAGAAAATGCTCCGTTTGTTAGGTATTTAGAATTGGTTGGAATAGTGACTCAGTTCACTATATTAGGTAATCCTGAGCAAAATGATGTGGATGAAAGTTGTAACCACGCCCTAAAAGATATGATAAGGTCCATGCAGAGTAAGACTAACTTACTCGATTACCTTTAGCCTGAGGCCATTAAGACAACATTGTATATATTAAATAGAATCCCAAGCAAGTCAGTGCCTAAGATGCCTTTTGAACTCTGGGTTGGTAGGAAATCAAGCCTTTCACACGTTTATATATAAGGCTGCCCCTGTTGAGGTACGGTTATATAATCTCTATGAACGCAAATTACAACCTCGTTTTATATGTTACTATCTAATAGGTTATCTTGACCACTCCAAAGGTTATAGATTTTATTGTCAAGAAGGAGGGGCAAGAATAGTATAATCATAAACGGCTAAGTTTTTGGAATACGATGTCTATGATAAGGGTGAGCCCTCTCACCTTTCAGATGATAGCAGGATGAATATTATAAATATTTCGTATCCACTGCTCATACAAGCAGGTCTAGTGGATCAAGGTCCAAATGCCATGCCTGTGCAAGAATAAGAATATATATCTGTACAAATAGAGCTTCCTAGGGTACAAGAACCAATGTAGTTACATAGATCCTTTAGAGGGTTCACTTAGAGAAAAGGAGATGACTTTAACATTACCTTCTCTCTTATATCCTTGAAGGGTGCATTCAGAGTGGTTATGACAATAGTAGCTTATTATGAAATAGAGCTAAATCAGATGGACATTAAAATCGTTTTCCTGGACGGTGACCTTTATGAGGAGGTATAAATGAAGCATCCTGAAGGATTTCAGGATCAAGGAGCGATTGATAAGATCTACAAATTGACCAAATCAATATACAGTTTGAAACAGGTTTCTAGACAGTGATGCTTGAAGTTTGATGAGGTTTTAACGTCTTTCGGCTTTGTAGAAAACAAATTTGAAAGATGCTTGTACTACAAGCTCAGGAGGAGCAAAGTCATCTTCCTACTGTTGTATGTGGATGATATATTGCTCGCGTTAAATGACTTGACCATGTGGCATGAAATTAAGCAACTTTTAGCCAAGAATTTTGACATGATGGACCTTAGTGAAGCATCTTTTGTCCTAGGTATATAGATTCACCGGGATAGATCTTATCACTCATTAGGCCTCTCGCAAAGAGCATACATTGAGTGAATGTTATAAAGGTTTAATATGGTTTATTATAGACCTATCATAGCACCTATCTCTCATGGTAAGAGATTATCTTTGGCACAATGTCCAAAGAATGAATATAAGAGAGAGGCTATGAGGAATGATCCATATTCTACTATGGATGGTCGCTTGATGTATGCCCAGGTGTGCATTAGGCTGGACATTGCATTTGCTATTGGACTGTTGGGTCGATATCTATGTTAAGTTGTCATTTTGTTTTCATTTTATATATAAATCTCTTTAATGTGTTGAAATTATTATTCAAAATTAATGGATTTGCTTCTTAATGGTTTTTAAATGATTTTCAACACTTGGGAGAAGAAATTGAGCCAAAAAGATGTGAGGAAAGTGAAGATAATTTGAAATTCCAGTCTGGAAAAAAATTCATTGACTAAGCCTAGGCATGTGCAAGGATAGAAACTATCTGTAAAATCTGTTTTCAAATTCAAATCTGATTCACGTGAGATTTTCATAATCTTTAAAGATTAGATTGCTATCTTATCCATGGAGAAGAGAAGAAATCGAAAAAGCATAAAAGGAGGATTTGTGTTACTGTTCACGCAGCCACAATTGGGGATAGTTTTCATTTTTCTGCAGATTTTCTTCTGGTCTTTTAGTTAGCCATAGTTAGGTTTTTCATTTTCTGCAGTATTTTCTCTAGGAATTTTCAAATTTTCTTGGAAAGACTAAGGATGGAGACTTCAAATTTGGTTATTTATTTGTTAATTTTCACTTTCTTTATGAGTAGCTAAATTGTTTTTCTTAGTTGAGGGAAACCACGTTATCATCTTTTATGTATGAGATGTTCCAATAAAGTTTGTTTTGTTGATGAATATTGGGTGCCTTCTAAATTGCTTTTTACAATTGAATTGATTGATTTCTAGGTGAGCAACTAGGAATTGATTTGTTTAATAGTCAGATTAGTAGGACATGACATTCGGTTTTGCTAATCACAAGTGACAATTAAAATTACCATCTTTTCGTTAGACTTGGAAATTCTAAGAAGAAACTCATGTTGATTAAATGCATGTCATACATGTGTTTTCTTGTTCATTGGTTTCTTAGTTCTTAAAGCTATTATTTAATTGAACTTATGATTGTATCTAAGTTGTTAATTAATAACAATGCTTAAAATACATGTTTCTATTAATTTAAATATAAGAGAAAACTTCACCCAATGAATGCTTGTTGATGAACTGAATTTATATCAAGGATCCATACTAGAGTGATAACGTCGGTAACCCGAAACCAAAGTTTGTTTATTGAAATTTTTAGTTTTGATTATTTTAGATTCTTTTAAATTTTGTCATCTTTTTCTCAAATTTCTGTGAATTAAACCCCCTTTTACTTTGTTTTAGTTTTGAACTCGTATAATCTTTACCGTTAAAATTCCTCGTAGGAACTATCCCTACTTTCCACTACTACATTAATTTGTATTTCGGGAACTTGGTTTCCTTTTAAATTTGGTTGTAGGCGACAGCAGTACCAATCTAGCTAACCTAGGTATAGACCACTGGAATGCAATTAAGCGAGTGTTGAGATACTTAAAGGGTACCAAAGATTATATGTTAACATACAGAAGAGTCAATGATCTAGCCTCGTGGGGTATACAAATTCTAATTTTACTATGTGTTTAGATGATCAAAATTTCACTTCAGGTTACATTTTTTATGTTGGCAGATGGTACAATGTTGTAGAAGAGTGTCAAGCAGGCACTAGTGGCTTCCTTGACCATGCATGTAGAGTTTATTGCATGTTATGGAGTTGCTTACAAGCGGTTTAGCTCAGAAACTTGATTTCTGAGTTATATATGGTAGATTCAGTGGCCAGACCTATTCGGTTGTATTGTGATAATCTTGTTGCTATGTTGTTTAGTAATAAAGAGGTCAAGTACTTGACTATTAAGGAGTTGATACAAAAAGGTAACATTAAAGTGGAGCATATAAGGACTAAGGAGATGTTAGCCAATCCTTTAACTAAAGGACTTCACCTACTTGTATTCGAAAGACATGTATCCAGTATGGGTGTCTTAAAGTTCTTAGACAATGTTAGTTAGGGATCATTATATTTGCTCCTTGTATGTTTGTACATTTTGTATTATGACACTATGATTGTTTATTAATAAAGATGATCATCTTTTTATCCTCAGTAATACTTGTTATTGTGTAAAGTCATAATACATGTGAAAGTTTTAACATCTGTGTCGATCTTAAGCATTTTAAAGATCATCGGGCATATATACAGGTTGACTTTGTGCCTATGTTATTGAGATACATACAATTTAATATTATATCTATGAGTTTTTAACATGACATAAAAGGATATAAGTTTTTAATCTCATAAAGGTTCTCTAATGCAGTTTAGCATTTAGTTAGAGAACATAATGGTTTTCTCTAAAGTAGTTTAGTATTTGGTAAGAGAAAACAAGATTTCTCTGGTGCAGTTTAGTATAAGGTTTAGAGAAATCGAGACCTACAAACGAAAGATGATAATATTATATCATATAAGTATAATCCTAGTTTGTCACACTCTATTTTCTCATCCATGTTAGTGAGGTATTAGATATGCGTGATTATATTGCTATGTCACACATGACACATGCGTTTGATATCTTTCGGTATCGAAAGCCTTGAGGGATAAAATGCTAGACTTTTATTATCTTTGGATTAAGTATTTTTGTTTTTTAACATGGTACCAATACAGCAGCGTAACTTAACCGAATTTTTAAACTAATTTTAAACTTGAGTCAATATCGCAATTAATTATTGTCCAAAGGGAAGAATGTTAGACATTTTTCATAAAGTTAGACAACAATTAATTGCATTTTTTCAATTTTCAATAACTTATCAATTAAGTTATATTAATTTGATCCATATAAAGATAACAAAGCAACTCAATAAATAATCTAAGTTAATGGGCCGAAGTCCAGAAAAAAATAGACCTTAATCAGTGTGAATTAGGCTCAATGTTGCAAATACTATACTAGAATTGGTACCAGATTAGATTTTGGTATGGTACTATCATAGTATCGGTCAATACCGGGTACTGTTTCAGATAATTTTTAAATTTATAAAATAGTTCCTAAATTTTTTTAAAAATTGCAAAATAATTCATTGTCATATTGTATACTGCATCGCTTATAAGTTTACATCAACCATGTTTCCAAAAATCATAATAATAAATAATAACCACAATTAATAAGAAATAATAATAATTTTTAGATATTTCAGATATAAAATAACCACAATTAGTATGAAAAAAGACAATTATCATCATACAAGAATAAAATTAAGAATAATACAAAGTATTTGAAATATTACAATTTTATCATATAATAAATAATAATTACATTAAAACATCAAATAAAAAGAACAATAAAGATCCTTGACTTTCTAAATATTACAATTTACAAAAAGAGTTTGTGATGAGAAAACAACCAATTAGAAGTAAAACCTAAAACAAAAAATTATATTATTTAATTTACTATTAATTAAATATATTATTTAATTATTTCATATATTAATTATTAATAAGAATTTAAACAATTTTAATTTAATATTACATATTTAATTAATTAAAATTAATTATTACAAACTTGTAAATAACTTAATTTAATTTAAATTTGTAATATTAATTATTATATTTTTAAAATATATAAATTTTAAATAAAATTTGATTAACTAAAATATATTTACAAATAAATATTATTTTATAAATAATAAATTTTAAATTATTTTAATAAATAGTTAATTAAAATGTTTCAAAATGGAGGGAGGGGCGTAGGAAGGAAAAAATTTGAAAATTTTTGCTAAAACGTCATTATATTTTTTAAAGTTCACAATATTTGGTCGGTATTTTAAATACTAGTTAGCATTAGGTGAAATCAACAAGTACCGACCGATATTTTTTAACATAAATTTGTATCATTTTTCGGCCGGTACGGTATGTTCTAGTCGGTGCTGTACAGAATTCAAATATTTGATCAAACCCATATCGGGTCTGTGATAGGAAACCCGATATGGAAGCTATATAAAGAGATTAAGGTCTCCTGCAATTGCTCATATTATTCGTAAGCATCCGGATTCTCTCACCCATTAAAAGAGCTTATGTTTTTAGAAAACTATTGAAAGACGTTGACCACGTCCCTATAAGAAGTTCTCGTGAAGGTCTCAGTTGATCGAAGCTCGTTTTAGCCTCGAAAAGTACCTCCAAATGTATGATGGAAACGAAAAATAGGTATTTTTTGCATTCAGTTCATTTGTTTCCCTTTCATGTAAGATTCGAGTGAGAATATACTGTTCATATATAGATTCTTTTTATAATTTTAGTCTTATTAATTTTTCCCTATGGTCCCTGTCGTGCCTTAATTGTTTGGACCACATGTGTGTTATTTGTAATTTAAATAAACAACAGATTATTTTAATTAAAAATTTTATTTATTAATATTTTAAATTAAATAGAAAATATGTTGATTTGAATTACAAACTGCATAGAAAAAACCGTATAATCTTATCGGTAACTTCTTGTCCGAAAAGGAGAGGTTTTTTCGATATATATAAGCTTTTCTTCCTATCGAAGAGGCATAACGATAATTGGAAAACATAGAGAGAAAACAGAAACTCTCTTGAAAACACGTGATCCATTCTTTTCTGCTTGTGATGAAAATCACGATTATTCTCCATTGATACATACACAAAACTAGAACAAAAGCATAGGAGAAGCATGAAGGACCTAAAAAGATGGTGTCTGAAATATCGAAGAAGGAGACATAAAGCAAAGCTCTCGAAGGTTCTCTCTTTTCGGACACAAATGACTTAAACAAAAGACTTGACTTATTCACATGACAACAAGCACAAATATCATCTGCTGTACACAAAGCACTGTCGTATCACTCACCATTCAAAGTTAAAACAAAATATAGTACCAGCAATGTGAAACGCACAAAGCAGATACATACATAAAATAAGCTTTCAGAAGCTTGCTTAACAGGTCACGTGAAGAGCACATGTGAAGGGTTCTGACTCAGTCAAAGGCACATTCGAAGGACAGTCATCTTCTTCTTCAGCTATAAAACCAAGGTAGAAACATCAGACAGGGATATACACTACACAGAAACTTCAGTCATCAATACACATTGTTTTCAATCTTTGTGAGTAAGAAAAGCAAGTGAGAAAAAGATTCAGAGAGTGCTAGAGTACACCTGTGGGTACTAGGAGAGTTTTTGGAGAGGCTCTTTACAAGTGTAAAAATACACTCTTCTCTGTATCGGTTCTGTTCTTTTTTACTTCTTCATATAGTGAAATTCTTTACCACCATAGGTGGGAACCTTGGATACAGATAGTTTTTACACTATCAAATCAAGTAAATTGTTGTCTTCTTATTTTTCTTGCATTTGTGTTTTCTGCAAAAAAAATAACCAAGCATATCAGTTTTTGTAATTAAAGATAACACAGAAGCAGCAAAAACCCAACAGAAAGTGGTATCAGAGCTTTCAAGACTTGCTGGGATATATCTTAGACACTTCAAGCATCAAGATTCATTCAAGAACAATCAGTGAGTACATTTTTTTAAGTTTCTTTACATTACAAAATCATGGTAGGAAAAGAAATGGATGTATTTTCTGGTAAAGAAGACTCCACCACCTGGTAACTCCAGATGCAAGCTCTTCTTGAGTCATATGACTGTTATGGTGCTATAGATGATCAGTATGACCTAGAAACTGATCCTATAAAGAAGCTGAAAATGCAAAGACTTGCACATTGCAAGTTAATGCTTCATTTATCACCAACAGTGATAAGAAAAGTGCAGAATTGTAATACTACACAGAGTGAAACTTGATGAATTGTACGCCAAGAAGTGTCTTCCTAACAAGATGACACTTCTTCATAACCTTGCAAACTATAAAATGAACAATTCAGTCTCATTAGATGATAACCTAGATTATTTCTTTAAGCTAGTACAAGATCTAGAAGCTACATATGAGAAAATAAGTGAGGAACATCATGCTGTAGTGATCCTAAAGGCATTACCTTCTTAATTTAATGCATTCAAGAAGGTAATTAAGCATGCTAGTGGAGAATCACTTACTGTTAAAAGGGTTTTAGATTCTCTAATGGAAGAAATAGTTGAGGTGAATCCGTTTAAGGAAGAGGATGAAGTGATGTTTGTATAGAATAATTATAAAAAGAAATCTCATAAGAAAAACAATAAAAAGGGAAAGTGACAGAAGGGAAGTGAGAAAGAAAAACAGCCTAAGGAAGGTGAAAATTAAAAGAAGAAAAAAGGCAAAGGGAAGAAATGTTTTTATTGTGATAAGGTAGGAAACTTTGCAAGGGATTGTAGGAAAAAGAAGAGGGATAAGGCAGCTAAAAGTGGAATTTCAGGTAATGTTGAAAAACCTGAAGATTTTAGTGAAGATAAAATTTTGGCTGTAACTGAGGATTGTGAGGACCTTAGTAGAGAATGGATATTTAACTCAGGGTGTACTATGCGTGTCACTCCTCATAGGGACTGGTTCACAACATTTGAACCAGTCACTACCAAGGTTAAAATGGCAGATTCTAAGTAGCAAAGAATAGAGGGCATAGGAAGTGTTTCTATCAACATGTTTGATGGAAAGAGAAGGATCCTAAGCAATGTTAGATTTGTGCCTGGAATAAGGAGAAATCTAATTTCTGAAAGCTTGTTTGATAAGCAAGGCTTTCAAATCAGATCTAAAGATGGACTTAGAGAAATCCTAAGGAATGGGAAAGTCATCATTAGAGGACTGGAGAGGGGTGCCCTACACTATGTTATAGGCTCAACTGAAATTAATCAAATTTCAGAAAGTGAAAACCTTGAGCCAACCAAGCAATGGCATGCTAAGTTGGGTCATGAAGGCAACAAAAGCCTGCTCCATCTCTCTAGGCAAGGTCTTATACCTGAAGAAAACTTACAGAAGTTGGAATTTTGTGAATCTTGTATGCTAGGAAAGCACCACAGGTCAGCTTTTCAAAGCGGAGCTAAGAGAGCCACAGAGATCATGGAGTATGCTCACAGTGATCTCTAGCGGCCAGTTCAAGTCCTCACAGCAGGATGGAACTTATACTTCATGCTATAATTGATGATAAATCAAGGAAATGTTGGGTTTACCCTATGAAGAGGAAGGATGAAGCTTTAGAGATGTTCATAAAGTGGCATACTCTTACGCAAAATCAAACTGGGAGGACATTGAAAGATTGAATAGAACCCTCCTAGAAAAGACAAGGTACATGCTTCTCTCTTCGGGTTGCTCTCATTCCTTATGAGGGGAAACAATTAGGACAGCAGCCTATTTAATTAATAGGCTCCCAACCTCTGCTAATGACTACAAGACTCCTCAGGAAATTTGGAGTGGTAAGAAACCTAGACTATCACACCTTAGGACTTTTGGATGTGTAACCTATACACATCAAAAAGAGGGGAAATTAGAGCCTAGAGCAGTCAAGGGGGTGTTTCTAGGTTATCCAGAAGGTGTGAAGAGTTATAAACTCCTACTACTCTAAAAGGGAGCTTATAAAACAATCATTAGCAGAGTTGTCATCTTTAAAGAAGATGAATTCCCTCTGCTGAACAAGAATTCTCAAAATTCTGACCTCCCAGGTGACATTCAGGAGAATTTAGGAATAACAAACTATTCAATCCCATTTTATGTACCACCAGAACCTGAAGAAGGTGGTGGTTCACAATTTAAAGCTGTGGAGCCTGCAGAAGGCACTACATAGTACAGAGAAAGGAGAGAAGAGGCAAAAGATGAGGGTGAAGGAGAAGCTTCACACCCACCTTCAAATGATATTCAAGAGAACCTACAAGACTACCAACTCACAAGGGATAGGCAACTAAGAATCAGAATACCTAACAGAAGGTACACTGAATTAGACATGGTTGAATTTGCATGTTTCATAGCTAAAAATGTAAAAAATAAGGCTCCAGAAACCTATGATGAAGCCATAAGAAGTAAAGATGCTAAAAATTGGAAAGAAGCCTGTGAGAAGGAGTATTCTTCATTAATGAAGAATAAGACTTGGACTTTAGTCCCTAGACCTTACAAAGCCAAATTAATTGAAAATAAATGGCTGCTCAAATTAAAAGATGGAGTAACTAAAGCAAAACCTAGGATATATAAATCTAGGCTTGTAGCAAAGGGATTTAGGAAGAAAGAAGGAATTGACTACAAGGAGATATTCTCTCCTATAGTCAAATTTAAGACAATTAGGTTTATATTAGTCCTAACAACTCTATATGATTGAGAAATCCATCAAATGGATGTTAAGACAACTTTCCTATATGGAAAGCTAGAGGAGACCATATATATGAAGCAACCAATCGGCTTTGAGGATAAAAACAAGCTAGACTATGTTTGCCTATTGCAAAAATCCCTATATAGGCTCAAGCAAGCTCCTAGACAATGGAACAAGAAGTTCCATGAGGTTGCTGCTAGTATGAACTTCATTAGAAGCTCATATGATTACTGCCTATATTACAAAGATCTAGGGATGACTAAAGCAGTGTTTATGTTAGTCTATGTAGATGATCTCATCATCACAGGGAAGGACTTCAATAAGATTCAAGAAGTTAAGGCTGAATTGTGCTCTCATTTTGAAATGAAAGACCTAGAGGAAGCACAGAAGCTTTTAGGAATGCAGATTATCAGAAAAAGGAAGGAAGGAAAGCTATAGCTTGTCCAAAGAAATTATATCCGAAAGATACTAGCTCAATTTAATATGGACCAAGCCAAACCTACTTCAGTACCCCTAGGATCTCACTTATAGATATTCTCTGACAAGTGTCCTAAGACAGAGGAGGAAAAGAGGGCAATGGCTCACTATCCCTATGATGTAGGTGTTGGAAGTATCATGTACCTTATGCTATGTACAAGGCCTGATCTAGCCTATACTACTAGTATCCTAAGTAAATTCATGGCCAATCCAGGATTAGAACACTGGCAAGGACTCAAAATGTTCTCAGATATCTATCTGGAACAATGAACTATGGATTATGTTTCTATAAAATAGAACTAACAAAATGCAAATATCTATCTTTATGTGGTTATGTAGATGCAGATTATGCAGCAGATAAGGATTCAAGAAAGTCAATGTCAGCATATGTCTTCACATTATCAGCAAACACAATCAGTTGGAAATCACAACAGCAATCGATTGTAAGCCTATCTATCATAGAAGCATAATATTATGCAATTACTGAACGAGTAAAGGAGCTAGCATGGCTATCAGGTATACTTAAAGAAATCAACACAGACATCACAACTCCAGTACTTTACATAGACAGTCAGAGTGCTTAGTACCTTAGTAAGGATCTAGTCCTCCATGAAAGATCCAAGCACATAGATGTGCGATTGCACTTTTTCAAAGACCAAATCACTAAGGAGATCTTCAACCTAGAAAAGATCACAGGAGAAAGAAATCCATTAGACTTCAGGACCAAGGTTTTAACTAAAAAGAAATTCATTTTCTGTAGGGAATACTTACAAATTAAGGAAGCCCCTTGATTCCGAAGGCAGATTTGTCAGATCTTACAAAGTTTTGGAAAACTAGGGTTTCGGGTTTTGTTTTGATTCACTCACAGGTTAGAGTTCTAAGTATGGATTAATAGAAAAGGAGGGAAAAGATGTGATGAAAATCACGATTATTCTCCTTTAATACATACACAAAACCAGAACAAAAGCATGGGAGAAGCATGAAGGACCTAAGAAGATGGTGTCTAAAATATCGAAGAAGGAGACACGAAGCAAAGCTCTCAAAGGTTCTCTCTTTTCAGACAAAAATGATTTAAACAAAAGACTTGACTTATTAACGTGACAACAAGCACAAATATCATCTGCTGTAAACAAAGCACTATCGTATCACTCACCATTCAAAGTTAAAACAAAACGTAGCAGCAGTAATGTGAAACGCATAAAGCAGATACATACATCAAATAAACTTTCAGAAGCTTGCTTAACAGGTCACGTGAAGAGCACATGTGAAGGGTTCTGACTTAGTTAAAGGCACATCTGAAAGACAGTCATCTTCTTCTTCAGCTATAAAACTAAGGCAGAAACATCAGACATGGAGATACACTACATAAAAACCTCAGTCATCAATATACATTGTTTTCAATCTTTGTGAGTAAGAAAAGAAAATGAGAAAAAGATTCAGAGAGTACTAGAGTACACATGTGGGTACTAGGAGAGTTTTTGGAGAGGCTCTTTGCAAGTGTAAAAATACACTCTTCTCTGTATCAATTCTCTTCTTCTATACTTCTTCATATAGTGAAATTCTTTACCACCATAGGTGAGAAACTTGGATGTAGATAGTTTTTATACTATCGAACCAAGTAAATTGTTGTCGTCTTATTTTTCCTGCATTTGTGTTTTTTGCAAAAA
>JANSVA010244422.1:0-26270 GCA_025504915.1 Erythroxylum reticulatum
TTCCGCTGGAAAAATGATTTCTTAAAAGTTTTGAAATCTATCGTTTCTCCAAATATAGCATGCTTTCTTTTTCCGATACAACACCTTACTCATATGATTGACACCTTTAATATACCCTACGAACTGTGTGCTTGTGGAATATTAAGGGTTTATAAGATTAAAACTTAACTTGTTCTCTAATAGTAAGTGGGTAAGTCTTGTTCAGGTGGTTCCAAAGAAGTATGGAATCATAGTTGTGACAAATCAGGAAGGTAAGTTGATTCCCACCCAAGTGCAAACTGGGTGGTGAGTTTGTATTGATTATAGGAACTTGAACTCAGTGACTCGTAATGATTATAGGAACTTGAACTCAGTGACTCGTAAAGGCTATTTTCCCTCCCTTTATTGATCAAATGTTTGAGAGATTGGTTGGTTATGAGTATTATTATTATTTAGATGGCTTTTCAAGTTATTTTCAAATCCCGATCACACAGAGATATAAAAAAAAGACCACCTTTATATGCTCATTTGATACATCTTACTAAAGGATGCTATTTGTATTATGCAAGGCACCTGCCACATTCAAAAGATGTATGATGAGCATTTTTTCTAAGTATGTTAAGAAAATCATTGAGGTATTCATGGATGATTTTAGCATTTGCTGTTCTTATTTTAATGAATTCCTTCAGAATCTTGCTTTTATCTTAGAACAATGCATTGAAAATAACCTTGTACTTAATTAGGAAAATTTTCATTTTATGGTAGATTAAGGTATAGTTTTAGGGCATGTTATATTTGTTAGAGGTATAGAGGTAGATAAGTATAAAGTTGATCTCATTTCTTCTTTACCTCACACTTAACGTATGACAAGTGCGTTCTTTTCTTGGTCATCAAGGACTTTTCAAAGATAGCTGCACTATTATGCAAGCTATTACAATAAGATGTCTCTTTTGAGTTCGATGATAAGTATAAGGAAGCCTTTAATAAACTTACGAAGCTCTTAAAATTCCTACCGATGATTCAACCTCCAAACTGGCACCTATCCTTCAAGATTACGTATGATGTAAGCGATTATGCATTGGAGCCAGCTTTAAGACAATGAGTGGCCAAAGCTTTGCATGCCATTTACTATGCTTCAAAGACTCTAAAACTAGCTTAACTAAGTTATTCGACAACTGAAAAAGAACTTTTGTCTGTGCTTTTTGTTTTAGAAAAATTTTGATCTTATTTTCTTGGCTAAAGTAATTATTTATATTGATCATACAGCTTCACGATACTTACTCATGATGAAAGAAGCAAAATTGAGGTTAATCAGATGGATTCTCCTCCTTCAAAAGTTCGACTTGGAGATAAAAGATAAAAAGGTGGTAGAAAATATGGTTTCTGATCACCTCAATTGTTTGATAAGAGAAAATGATGACACTCCTTTAAGAGAGACATTTCTAAATGAACAACTATTTTTAATCGAATTAAAACCTCTATGGTATGTAGACGTATGAATTTCTTAGTTACTAACAAACTATATGTTAGTTTATCAATGGCTTAGAGAGATAAGTTGAAAAATGAAGCTAAGTATTATGTTTGGAATTACATGTATCTATGGAGGCCTTATGAATATCAAGTCATAAGGAGGTGCGTGCTTGAAAGTTAAACAATGTAATACCCCGTATCTTAAACTATTGAGGGATTAAAGTGTTAGACTACAGAGTCATATGAGTTGCATCATATAGAATGAATCTGATACATATACAACATGATTTATGATTTTGCCCATGTGTATAATATTAATATACATACATGAATCATGATTAGAAAACATTGCAAGGATAATATATGCACTTAATTGACATATTCTAGGGTATGAAAGGTTTAAAATGATTATGATATGATTGTATATGTTTATGTCTTGCATTTTAGTTTGAATAAATAAGTTAGTGATTTAGAGTTAATTGTTAAAAATCAAAAGTTTGAGGAGTCAATGTGTACATTGGCTTAGTAGAATTCCTAAACGGTAAAATTAGAGATAAGTGGCACTTTATATTTGTGACAAGTGGCCCTTTAAATTTGTGAAAAATGACACTTTAGACTTGTGACATATGGAGCCTAAAGTTAGTAACACATGGACCAATGAAATAGTAACACATGGCATTAGTAAGTGAGTGACAAATGGCTTAGCTAATTGGATGAAAAATGGCTTAAATAAATGAGTGACAATTGGTCTAGTGACTAAGTGACAAATGGACTAGGTATTGAAGTGATAAGTGGCAGCCCAAAAGAAAGACATGTGTGTTATCTAAAGAGAGGACATGTAGCTTGGCCCTTTATTTGACAAGTGTCTTAATATTTCCCATACACTTGCAACCTATGACATCCACATACATAGATGGCCATTTTCCCTCTTTGTTTTACCGTCTTCCTTTTTCTTCTTCCTCCTCACCACCAAAACCATCACATGCATCACATCTTTGAGTATCTTCTCCATTTCTGTTATAATCTTGACCTAAAATCCAAGTAAGAACCTAACTATGAAGGAAGGATAGTGTGATATTCTTCTACTCTTCTTTTGTTATTGTCGAAAGCACCCAACTACGACCTTGTTCTTAGAGTTGTGCTTGCATGCTTGGAAGACTAGGTTAGCTGGATGATTGAGGAGGTTTGGAGATGAAAAATTAAGTGATTTATTAAACTGTTGTAACATAAGTTAGCATAACATTCATCATGAATGATTAGGGGTGGATGGATTGAAGTATTATATGTGTGCTAGAAAATGAGGCATAAAAGGATTGCTTTTGTTTTATTTTTTCATGCATGGAAAATAATAGTTTTTGAGTTATGACATGGATGAGTTTAAGTTAGGATTTGAAATGTAATTGATGTAGAAATTGAGGTATTATTGATGGAATGTTGTGTATGTTTATGAATTTAGAAAAATGGAGATGTATATATATATATGTGTGTAAGAAGAGATTGTAAGTGACAAGAATGAGTGAAATTTGGTAAGTCTTACTGTAATCAAGATGGAAACTAAATGAATATGCAATGAAGTAGGATTAAAGGGCATGAAATCTAGAAATCCAAGTGTTTATTATGTTTCTAAATTTAATGAATTCATGCAGAATTCTGGAAAATACTGTAGGGCACAATCGTGGCCCTCAAGTGCACGATCATGTCCTAATCATTTTAGGCCCTGTCATGATCGTGGCCCTTGGTGCACAATCGTGGCCTAGATGTTTAGCTTCTGTCACGATCGTGGGAAGGTCCCCCATGGCTATAGGCAATGCTTTGGAATGATGAGCTTAGTTGTATAATAATTGAATCAAATAATGATAAGTCACTCTAATTTGGTGTCTTTGGAATTGATTAGAGCTAAGATGAACTATGAATATTGAAGAACATAAAGGTCGTATGAATGGGAATTTGAATAAATATATGATGGATGGATTAGGAATGGATTAAGATCGTTGCATAAAGTTACATAACCAGAAAGTCAATTGAGCATGCATTGAACATAACACATATACATGTGTATGACTATATAGTCATTTGATTGAATAACTAAATGATGTGTGCACCATATATGTATTGCATGACTATAGACACTCAAGTCGATCGTCAGCACCCAAATGTTGCTAGATCGTCAAGGCAATAGCTTATTAGAGCGTACTGTGAGTTAACCTAGATGTTTACTCACTATATTTGAATTGTTCTTAATTAACTTTTAGATATTGAACTGTTACCGATATGATTGTGTTAATTTCAAAATTGATGATCCGAGGAGTTTGGGATTGTATCGAAAGTGTCTACCAATTGAATGTAAATATGGAAATTGTGTTATCAGTTATATGTTAAATGGACTTAGATCCAATGAATGTGTCGTATGACTATGCACACTAAATGAGAGCTATTGATAGCATAATATGCAATTTGATACATTTCATGACATCGATATGCATGATCAAATAAAGAAGTTATGGTCAGAGTGACCAACATGAAAAAGAGCTTAAAGCTTAGAAATGTATATATAGAGTCACAGGCTTAACGATTAATGAGCCTAGTATCTACAATGAAAACGGGACACTTAAATAGGCACTCGGTCACATCAAAATGAAAATGAAAGTGGAGTCGCATATGCATTGCATATATATCTTTTCATGTATCATATGGATCATTGTAAAGAATCACTAAATTAAGTTGATATAATGTTATGTTATGTTTGCGTACATGTGAATGATTATGAAGAAAAGTGTTGAATTATATTGATATAGTGATCTGCAATACTTGTATACATGTTGATGATATGAATTATTGAGGTGAAAGATTGAATTGATCTAAAAGATGATATGTTATGGTTGTATACAAATTGTACTTATTAAGATTTGATAGTATGAACGATTGCGATGAATTATTGAATTGTTCAAATATAGTGATATGCAATGTTTATATACAATATTGGAGTAATGTGATGTATCGTTTGAATTTTGTTATATCCTTATGATGTTTATGTTCTACCTTGAGTAAGTAAATCGATGATGGTTCACTCACTGAGTTCACAAACTTATCAAAATTGCAACGTTAATTTTTAGGTTAACAGAGATCTAGCTAGAATAATTGGAGTATAGCTACTGCTATTCAACATGAGTTAGTGGTCAGGATCAGTTGCACCTGCAAATGTCTTTAGTTATTTTGTATCAAGAATTGCATCTCTTAACTGTTTTGCAATGTACATGTGAATTCTGAAGTGTAATGACAATTGTGACTCTATATGTTTGTGAATGAAAATGGAATAGAATGACTTTGGAATGCTTATAACATGTGTGATGTCTTAAGTGAATTGATTTGATCATCTTAAAGTTCCATTCTCATATAACACATGCTCAAATATCCTTCAGTTTGTTGGTGCATTCAGGTATATGCTCTACAGAAGTGATATATTACATTTTTGGTATCAGAGCCTAGGTTCAACATCTTACGTAGGCATTTATCATCATATATGTCAAGTTTTATGCATCTTAAACATGTCACACACTATCATTAATATCGAGTAATGTTCAATTAGGCTCGCAGAGGCAACTGATCCCCATTCTTGGTTGCATTTAAAGAAGTCACATGCATGAACATACATTAAGAGTCAGAAATGTTAGAAATATTGAGAAGAATGATGATCTTATTGAGTGTGAGAAAATGAAAAATTGATAATATCTTGACATAGTTGATCTAGCAAAGACAAAAAATTGGTTAAAAAAAGGTGGAATAGTAAAAGTGTCGTATCGACTACATGATTAAGTATTTATTAAATAGGTATAAGAGGTACTACATAGTTTGATATGTTAAACATAGATTCACCGTATTCGTATTTGTGGTTATAGTATCAATGTGGATGTGAATACATTATAGTGGATTGATTAAGAAAAGAAGTGATACTAGTAGAAATGATAAAATGCAACGTGTATAAGTAAAGTTGAAAGAAAATCAAAATTTCTATTACCTTAAGGGGTTGAAATTGGAACTGAAATGGTTGTTTAATTATCGTGTTAAAATCTTATGATTTAGTGTAAGGTTATATCAGTGGATTTGATATTAGAATTTCATAACGGTTAAGTATCCTATATTTCTGAATTGATTGAGAACATAATTATGTATGATGAAATAAATGATAACTAGAAGATGAAATAAATGATAGCGATTTATGTAGACATCCTTAAGGTTAAGTTAATCAGTCATTATAAGTGCACATCTAATTGTGTAGTTCCTTTGTTGAATGATGTCACTGAGCTTATAGGTATAATATGCTAGGATATTATGTAAGGAGTGATTTTTGACATTTTGAATGCTCCTAAGTCCTAATCCTCATAGGCAAAATTTTGATATGGCTCAGAGTAACGTAGTGGAAGTATGAACTTATGTGACTATATTGAAGTGGTAACTAAGGATAAGTAACTTTTGTATAGTGATAGTATACTCAAATGTTATCCCAAAGCAACTGACATTAAGGTGTTATCCACTTAAGATATTAATTGGTGATTTTTTAGAACAAATTTTTAGATAAGAAGTAATGATCTTGATGGTACATACCAAGGCATAAGCGTAAAAGTGTATGCCTATTTTTTATCAAGCTTTAATATATAGAGCATTCTGATCATGTGAGATATGACAGTAATTGATCTTATTAAGATATTATGAATGACTGAAAAGTAACAAAGAACATAGTTGACTGATAAGGATTTTGTGAATAGTACAAATAATTGAGGAGAGAAATCTTCTTTTGACCGAATTGTATCACGTAGACCAAATGTCCCATTTTTAGGAATGGATAAATATTAAACAAATTAGAGGGGAATATTAGAGTCAAACAATTAAGATACTTAAGAACGAGAAGCTAAACATATTGTAAAAAGTGCATGTATTTGTCTATTGTTAAGTATCCAAACTACGTTATTGGGTTCTTGAATTTGAGATGAAACTATTGTTATTGCTTAAAAATTTTGAAAACCCTGTATAAAGAATAAGTCAAATTAATAGTTGTTCATTTTGCGAGTTAAATTATTGGTTAAGGTTAATTCAAAATCTAAGGCTGACAAATGCTAGAAATATTTGCATAGTATGTTTTGCGAATGCATTACTAGAGAGAATACAAATGTGATCCCTAATTTTGTGCAACTAGAAATATGACTTACGAATATTGATATATTGCCTTGTTTAGTGATATTGTTAGATATTGATTGTTTTGTATGAATGGATATGTCCTATTTAATGCTGAAGTCTTTAAGTGTATGAATTGGATGGTATTGTCCTATAAAGATAGAATGTTAAGTTGTTATTGCACATGGATATCTTTACATGTGATGATCAACTATATCGACCTGCTACAGGTAATCGGAGACGAGGTTCGAGATACTTTCCATACTTGATATTATGAAATATTTAATGATTAGTAGAAGTAATTGAGGTAGCTTTTGTTACAAAAACCAAGGCATAAGAAATGCAATGTAGTCGTATAGAATTTGTATACCAGAAACATTTATATTAGATTTGCAATTTACAGATTTCTTTTCTTATAATTAAGTGCTTTATAAAAGCAATTCGTAGAGACTAGTAAAGTTTAGTTTGAAGAAGAGAATAAGTCCAGAATGTGTAGTACTGTATGTGTACTAAAACTTTCGAAAACATTGGCAAAAATGTAGAACAAGAGAATATGATTAAGAAATTGAGTAGTAAAAGGTGTCGAACACCCTTGTATTAAGACGAAGAGGACTTGAAGATTTTTTATGACCTATAGGTGATTCATGATACGATTAATAGGGTGAAAATGGTCTGTAGTAAGATTAAGGTAGCTCAAGACTGATAAAAGAGTTATGCAAATTAGCATAGGAGTGATATAGAGTGCCAGGTTGGAGAAAAAGTACTTTTGGAAGTGTCACCCTACAGAAAGGAGTAATGAGGTTCGGTTCAGTAACTAGGCAAGTTGAACTTTAGGCATATTGGCCCTTAAAAGATTACTGAGAAAGTGTATCTATTAGATTATAGCTTAGCACTACCACTATAAAGGATTTAGATACATAATATATTTTATGTCAGAATGCTCAGAAGGTATTGGTCAGATTTGATGCATGTGTTACTAGCTCAGGAAGTTAAGATTGAAAATAATTTGAATTATGTGGGGAAAACAAAAATAAAGGTAAGATATTAGACTAAATAGTTGAGAAATTCAAAGAATCGAGTAACTAGAGGAAATAGTTGAGAAAAGAAGCTAATTAGGAGACTAAGAAAAACAGGAGACAACATTACTTTTATCTGTCTAATCAGTATGTTATGAATTTCAAGGACAAAATGTCTTAAAAAGGGGACAGAATTGTAATACCTCGTCTCCTAAACTATTGAGGGATTAAATTGTTAGACTATTGAGTCATATGAGTTGCATCATATAGAATGAATCTGGTACATGTACAACGTGATTTTATGATTTTGTCTATATGCATAATATTAGCAGACACACACGAATCATGATTAGAAAACATTCCAAGGATAGTATATACACTTAATTGATATATTCTGAGGTATGAAAGATTTAAAATGATTATGATATGATTGTACATTGTTTATGTCCTAAATTTTGGCTTGATTAAACAAGTTAGTGGAGACAAATGACACTTTATATTTGCGAAAAATGGCCCTTTAAATTTTTGAGAAATGGCACTTTAGACTTATGACATATGGAGCCTAAAGTTATTAACACAGAGACCAATGAAATAGTGACACGTGGCATTAGTATGTGAGCGATAAATGGCTTAACTAATTGGATGACAAATGGTTTGAATAAATGAGAGACAATTGGCCTAGCGACTAAGTGACAAATGAACTAGGTATTTAAGTGATAAGTGGCAGCCCAAAAGAAGGATATGTGTGTTATCTAAGGAGAGGACATGTAGCTTAGCCCTTTATTTGACAAGTGTCATGAAAAATGTCTTAATACTTGCCATACACTTGCAACCTATGAAATCCACACACATAGATGGCCATTTTCTCTCTTGTTTTTACCATCTTCCTTCTTCTTCCTCCTCCTCACCACCGAAACCACCACACGCTTCATATCTTTGAGTATCTACTCCATTTCTGTTATCATCTTGACCCAAAATCTAAGCAAAAATCTAACTATGGAGGAAGGATGGTGTAATATTCTTCTACTCTTCTTTTGTTACTGTTTAAAGCACCCAACTCCCACCTTGTTCTTGGAGTTGTGCTTGTATGCTTGGAAGACTAGGTTAGCTTGATGATTAAGGAGGCTTGGAGTTGAACAAGTAAGTGATTTATTGACTTATTTTAAAATAAGTTAGCATGAAATCTAGAAATTCAAGTGTTTATTATGTTTCCAAGTTTGATGAATTCGTGTAGAATTCTGGAAATACTGCAGGGCATGATCGTGGCCCTCAAATGCATAATTATGACTTGATCATTTTAGGTTCTATCACGACCATGGCCCGTAGTGCACAATCGTGGCCTGGATGTTTAGATTCTATTATAATCGTAGGAAGGCCCCCTATGACCGTGGGCATTACTTTGGAATGATGAGCTTAGTTTTGTGTAATTATTGAATCAAATAATGATAAGTCACTTTAATTTGGTGTCTTTGGAGTTGATTAGGGCCAAGATGAACCTAAATTGGTATATGAATATGGAAGAACATGAAGGTAGTATGAATGGGAATTTGAATAAATGTATGATGGGGTGGATTAGGAATGGATTAAGATCATTGCTTAAAGTTAAATACCTGAAAAGTTAATTGAGCATGCATTGAACATGACACATGCACATGCACATGACTGTATATTCATTTGATTGAATAACTAAATGATGTGTGAACCATATGTTTATTGAAGGACTATAGACACTCAAGTCGATCGTCATCACCCAGACATTGCTAGATCATCAAGGCAATAGCTTATTGGAGAGTACTGTGAGTTAACTTGGATGTTTACTCGTTATATTTGAATTGTTCTTAATTAACTACTAGTTATTGAACTCTTACTGATATGATTGTATTAATTCCAGACATTGATGGTCTGAGGAGTTTGATATTCATGACTATATTGGAAGTTTTTGCCAATTAAATGTGAATATGAAAATTGTGTTCTTAACTATATGATAAATGCCAGACTTAGATTCGATGAATGTGTTGTATAATTGTGCACACTGATTGAGAGTTATTGATAGCATAATGTACGATTTGATGCATTTCCTGACATTAATATGCATGATCAGATAAAGGAGTTATGACCGGAGTGACCAATATGAAAAAGAGCTTAAAATTTAGAAATGTACCCACAGAGCGACAAGCATAACGATTAATGAGCCTGGTATCCACAATGGATATAGGACAACATATAAAATGAGTCTAGTATCTACAATGGATATGGGATAGTTAAAAAGGCGCTCGATCACATCAAAATAAAAATAAAAGTGGAGTCTCGTGTGCATAGCATATATATCTTTACATGTATCATGTGAATCATTGTAAATAATGACTAAACTAAGTTGATATAATGTTATGCTGTGCTTGTGTACATATGAATGATTGTGAAGAAAAGTGTTGAATTATGTTGATATAGTGATCTGCAATACTTGTATACATGTTGATGATATGAATTATTGAGGTGAAAGATTGAATTGATCTAAAAGATGATATGCTATGGTTGTATACAAATTGTAGTTATTGAGATTTGATAGTATGCATGATTGCAATGAATTACTGAATTGTTCA
The DNA here is from genome assembly GCA_025504915.1 of Erythroxylum reticulatum. Taxonomy (NCBI): domain Eukaryota; kingdom Viridiplantae; phylum Streptophyta; class Magnoliopsida; order Malpighiales; family Erythroxylaceae; genus Erythroxylum; species Erythroxylum reticulatum. Next base: position 10,235 of record JANSVA010244422.1, read on the forward strand.
AATATAGTTATATGCATTGTTTGCATATAAGATTAGAGTAATGTGATATATTGATTAAATTTGATTATATCCTTGTGATGTTTGTGATCTGGCTTGAGTGAGCACTTCGGTGATGATTCACTCATTGAGTTCACAAACTCAATTGCAACATTGATTTTTAGGTTCAGAAGAGATCTAGTTAAACTAATTGGAGTATAGCTACTACAATTGGATATAAGTTAGTGGTCGGGATTAGTTTTACTTGCAGATGTCTTTAGTTATTTTTTATCAAAAATTACAACTCTCAACTGTTGTACAATGTACATGTGAGTTTTGAAGTGTAATGACATTTGTGACTCTATATGGTTGTGAATGAAAATGGAACAAAATGACTTTGAAATGTTTGTAACATGTGGGATGTCTTAAGTGAATTGATTTGATCTTCTTAACAGGACATTCTCATAAAACATATCCTCAAATATTTGTCAATTTGTTAATGCGTTTGGGTATATACTCTATATAGTGGTATGTTACAAAAACCTTCGATTTTAGCCTTCTACTACTTATATATATTTGGAGGACACTTTGGAGGATGCAAGACGACCCATAAAGTTTTGGAGAGTGGTTTTTATTAGCCCTACTTGTTTAAGGATGTATACATCTTTTGCAAGTTATGTGATAGGTTTCAATGGTCAGGTAACTTGTCCCGCAAATATCAATTGTCACAAACTACTCTTCTTTTTTGTGGAATTTTTAATGCTTGGGGTATTGACTTTATGGAACCTTTCCCTCCATCTTTTGGTTTTAATTATATGTTTCTTACAATCAATTATGTTTCCAAACAGGTGGAAGTTAAAGCCACCAAAACTAATGATGCCAAAGTTATTGCAGATTTTATTAAAGCTAACACCCTTTCTAGGTTTAGGATGCCAAAGGCAATCATCATTTACTATAGGGTGATGGAAGCTCTATCTAAGAAATATCACATAATGCACAAGGTTTCCACCTCTTACCATCCCCAAACCGATGAACAAGCTAAGGTGTCAAATCAATAAATCAAATCAATCCTAGAGAAAACAGTTAAGCCTAATAAAAAAGATTGGAGCGTGAGGTTAGAAGACGTACTATGGGCTTATAGGACGACATATAAAACACCAACTGGGATGTCTCTATATAGACTATTATTTAGGAAGCTATGTCATATTTTAATGGAATTACAACATAAGGCATATTGGGCTATAATGATCCAACATGAATTTGAACGATGTGAATGTGCATACGAAGTTGCAATCACAAGAGTTAGAGGAGATGTGGAATGAATCCTATCAGAATGAAATTATATATAAGGAGATTAAAAAGGCTTTTAATGACAAGATGATTTCAACGAAAAGCTTCGTTGTGGGTCAAAAAGTGCTTTTATATCACTCCAGACTAAAATTATTCCTAGGTAAGTTGTGTTCTCGTTAGGTTGGTTTGTTTTTTGTTACTCATGTCTTTCCTTTTGGTGCAATAGAGATACAGAGTTTGAAAACTGAAAAGATATTCAAAGTGAATGGTCATCGCCTGAAGTCGTATTATAAAGGCTTCCAAACAGAGGATATGGAAGTGTTGATGCTAGAAGAAGTGAATGGCATCACTTGATGCGGGTAATATAGAGTCAAGCCAATGACAATAAACAAAGGCACTGCTTGGGTGGGGAAGTTGATTTCTTTTTATTTACATTTTCGCATTTGCTATTTTCTTTAAATGCTTAATTTCTTACATTTGATGTTACATTAGGGACAATGTAAGTTTTAAGTGTGGGGATGAGGATCTTAGTTTTTATTCATGTTTTTTAGCTTAATGGTTGTTTATGTGGCTTCTTAAGCATTTTCAAAATCGAACAAGCAAAATTAAAAATTTTCTCTTTTTCTATTGCTTTAGGACTATATAGTCATAATTAGATTGCCAATTGACTAGAAAAATCCATGGCAACTTTAGCATGTACTTTTTCTCTTATGATTAGTCAATATGCATTGTCTTTTAGAGAGTAGTAACTAGTGGTAGACAAAAGTCAGTAAGATTTTGAGCCTTATTAAACTGACCCATCTGTATCAGTATCATTTTCTTTTATTTATATGTGACATTCATGACATATACATCTTGACTTTACTTTAATTAGGTTGGAAAGAGGCCACCAAGCCTATTGATGAAGGAGGACTACATATTACTTTAATTGGTTTATCAAACAAGTTCCTAACTTCCAAAAGGTTGTGGAGTATCTTAGAAAACCAAAACACTCTCTAGATTAGATGACTCCATTCCTATTTCCTAAGAGGTAAGATCATATGGAATATATCCAATTCAGTATTGACTTTTCACACTTTCTTTATTAACTAGTAAATCTTAAGGACAAGTTAGCTTGAACAATTTAGTGTAAGTAATGGTAATAACAAAGCCCCCTTAATCCTCTATACTCTTAGATATTATATTTCAAATCCTAACTAGCTATAGTTGAGGAAAAGATAAATGGAAACCAATAGGATAACTACCGTACTAAATTCTCTCAAATAATCCCAAACCATAACCTAAGTTTGGATGGCCCTAAAAAATATATATGGCTAGCTAAGTCTAGTGGATAATTCTCTAACAGTTTATACAGGAATGTATTGAGAGAAGCAAGGGGCAAAGTTAGCTAGTCTATGCTCATATGGAAACACCAAATGAATCCAAATATTTCAATCTTAATGTGTTAGTATACAGGCAAAGACTGAGCATAAAAACAGGCCCAACCACCTTAACCAACCTGGTCAATACCTAATATGAAGTAAACACAAAATTCCATAATCATTTATTCTTTAAATGCTAATTCTCCAACAGTAATTAGAGAAGAGCGATGACCTTATGCTTTATAAAACTTCATCACTCTAACTATATAGACATGATCAAATGGATGAAGGAGCAAAAATCTATAAGGAAAGAGGATCAACTACTATACACAACATATATGGATTCTTACATGTACGAGGTCTAGAAGGAACATAAACATACAATGCTTCTAAGGTAAGGAGAATAAATAAGAAATAGTTTTTAAAGAACTAATACAGTGGATCCATGAGCAGATGTCAACTACTGTACAAAGATCATATGCAAGGAGATTTCCTTACATATTTAGACTGGCTCTGAGATAAGCAATATAAGGGAATGAAGTAGAAGTTAAAGTCCCTAATGCGCCTGTAGAAACTTAATGCATAACGAAAAGTATTAAGCTCCCTTGGCAGTGTTTAAGTATAAGTGTGATTGTTCTATATTAGTTCCTTATAGTTGATAGTCTAATATAGCTTTTTATTTGTAATTCTTGAATTGATTTATTATTAATTAATTTACCTTTAAAAAAACTAATAAGTGCTAAATAAACTATGTTTTTATCATGATTTTTATAGCAATATGCTTATATTTTGATTTTTTTATATGATTTGGTACTTAAGATGATTTATATTATGTTTCAAGTCTTATTTTAACCCCTTAAAGGAAAAGAACGAATTTGGAGAAGATTTAAGTCAATTTAGAGCAATTTTGAAAAATCTCAAAAACAAGGACACAAAATATTGTACCAACAGGGTCATATGTGGCTTTCCATGTTCAAACTTGCCCTATTTTGTTCTTAGAGGATATTTTTAACTAACATAAAACTAACATGCATCAATATTCTTATTATGTTTAAAATGAGAGCATTCTATTTCTCCAATTTTTATGGCATCCTATTGTGTTTTATCTATACTAGCCAACATAGTGATAATGTGTACATACATCATATGTTAAGGTTTTGTTAGTAGTGATTTATTATATAAAAATTTATAAAAGCAGCTTAAGTAATACAGTAGCCCAAAGCAATCCCACGTTAAGACTACATAAGGCAAAAAGATTATATTGTCATATGTTTAAAGAAGAGAAATTTGAAAATAAGAATGATAATTTCTTTTACAAAGAAGACAAAGAAGGATTAAGAGTAAGCTAAACCAGTTAAAGATTAAAAGACAATACAACCTTGAATGTAGAAAAAAGAAATCCATCAATATCTAATATGAACTTCAAAGATATAAGAACTATGAGGATGCTATCTCTTTCTTTTGTTCTTTCTTGTTTTTATGTGGTTTTCCCTATTTTATCATGAAATAATTGGATATATGTCTAGATGTGATTGACTTAAGGACTCAACATTTTAAATTGGAACTTTAATTTTATGAAGATTTTAGTTTTCAAAAGATTTGTTTATGTCTATATATTGTGTTGAATTATAAGAAAGAGAGTTAAAGATTCAATACTTGAATCCATACATTAAAGTTAAGAGATGATATTTATGATTAGATCACTATATGTGTAATGAGTTTTATATGGGTTGCTGGAGATAGAACTACAAGATCTTTCTATGTTAGGGTGAAACCTATCATGGGAATTCACCAAGTGAGTTAGTGCACTCTTAGGTTGTTTTAATTATAAAAATAATTTGGTCAAATTAATTTAAGAATAGGGACTATATAGCTTAAGAGAATATAGTTATAATTTAAGAATTCCTACTATTCCAAGGACTAGATTTGATTATTAGGTCAAAGTATAGAAAAGATTCTAGGAAAGTCATAACTAGATTTAACTTATACATTGGTTGTTCTAATCTTTTCAATTTATTTAAATTGATCACTTAAAGTTGTTTTGTTTATTCTATTTAAATTAATCATTCACTTTTAATAGCTCAGATAATAAAATGATATCCACTACTAACGGTTACAGTCTTTATGGGACCAATATTTGACTCACCTAGACTATACTATAAGAACAATAGGTACACTTACCTGAGAGATTTCTTTAGTATTACTCTTTTTGTTTTGTTTTATTCATATTCTATTAAGTTTTTGGCATTATTGTTTGGTTTTATTTTTATTCATTTCTTTTCAAACATTCTTTTTTATCTATGTTTTATAGTTATATTTTACGTTTAAGTTTTTGTTTATCACTTGATGTAACCTTGAAGGCTTATTAGATCCTGAACCAAGACCAAAAAGAAATCTACTCTTAAACTTAAGGGAAAGGTAAAATGTGTAGATCATACTATGTTTTTCAAGATTTTTAAATATGTTTTTAAGTGTTTCTTAGATGATTATCATATATATAGGCTTAAAATTACGTTATTATTAATTTTGTATGTATTCTAAGTGTTTGTTTAGTTTAAAGTAAGAATTGGATCTTAATTTTATGTTTCACGAGGTGTTTGATGTGTTTGTGAGTGTTAGAGATTAGGTAACTGAAGATTGAAGAAGATAGAGGAAGATTAAAGATGTGATGATTGCGCACAATTCGTCATAATCTTGATAGAGATGAAAATCCCAAGAGCACGATCGTGACAAAGAGTTTCCAAGTGATGTTTGTTGATTGTACCAAAAAGTAAAGCATAACTCTACATAATTAAATTTATATTAGTGGTGAGTAGGGATCGTATCCATAAAGAGAGTGTGTGTAGCTTTTGTAATAAAAAGAATCGGAGTTTAGGATCTGAGGGGTTTTGGTTGGAATTGAAAGGCAAAGTAAAGTAAAATAGAACCAACAAAATTAATTGAAATTAAACAATATAAAAGTGAGAAAATTGATGAATGAGTTTGGAATCCGTTTCTTGGTTTAATCTCAGCCTATATACAAATAAACATACTTCATCATCTTGTTGATTTCATACCTCTCTTAGCTAACCATGCATCACAAACATTTGTGATTATGCACAGCCATACAAGTGGATACATGGTCGTGCATCTTTTAGGTTATGATTAAATCTTCATTTTTTGCATTTACTTATCCCATATTCACCTTAATCCATCTCTTTCTTGTTCCACAAAGAGAAATGAGTTCTAATAAAAAGATGATGGCTCAAAAAATGTGCTTTTAACTCATTTTAGCTCTTTTGCTTCCAACTTGTACCTAATACCAAATATGAACTAAAATGAGTATCTTAAACATTTCATAATAATAATCACTAAGTGTAATGAATGTATAAACAATTAAGCACACATCATAAGGCGTGACTTTTTTCATTTGTTTTATGGTTTAAGGTTGTTTTTGGAACAAATCAAAGTGGGATAGTTACACCCCAAGATCCTAATAAGCTATTTAAGAATGTGAAACATACCAAAAAATGCAACAACCATTAAATCAAAGTGGATCAAAGTGGATAGATCAAGAAGAAGATAAAGTTTTTATTATTTATCCCTTGTTTCTTTTGTTATCCCTGATGTGTAATTTGATTTCTATTATATTTATCATGTCTATAGAGCTCTAAAATCATATTAGTAATTATTCTAGATTTATTTTCTGACCTTATTTATTGTTGAATTCAATATATTTTTAAATGTTTGATATAATTGTTTATGTAAAAAATCTAGAGAGTGAGTCAAAAGTTGTTATTATTAGATTGTACAATGAGAGTTGATAATTTAATAGACCTGCAATTATCAAATTAACAATTAATCGAAGAGAGATTTTGTTTGAGAAATTAATTATCCATTAAATAACTTCAAATCTAATTGAAAAAGTTAGGGATATTTTTGTGAATCGAGAGGCTGCAAATCTGAAATTTTCAAATTCAATTAGGGTTAATTGATTAGATCCTGAGAGAAAGTAATCAATACATTAGGAAATCTAGGATCAAACATATAATTGAATCAACAAGATTAAAGGAAACAAAATAAGGAAGAAAAAGTCTTTAGTATTCAATCTCAATTAAAACCCTAATTTTATTAGCAACTCATTGTTTAATTGCTTATTTGCTTTGTTTTATTATTATTATTAATTTCTATTATTTAAATTAAATTTAAATTATTTTCTGAATAACTTAGACAAAGTTAGGTTCAAATTGTATCTCTTGCATAGTCCTTGTGGGAACGATAACCTCTTATGCTACAAGATACAATTCATATGTTTATAGTTTACTGAGAGTTTTATTAAATATAAAACTTGTTTAACAAGTTTTTGATGCAGATGCCAAGGATTTTAGCATTAGGACCATTTTAATTCATTTGATTTAAGGAGTTGTTACCTTTTCTTGTGTGATTGAGGTACCCAATCCCAAGAAATTTTTTAAAAATAAAAAGAGAAGAAAGTTTGAATGAGAAATTTTAAAAGTTAAACACCAAGAAGAGATAGAAAGAACTGTGGTGGAGGAAATACATCATAGAGAGTAAAGGACCCTTATAGAGTTCATGAGGCTAGGGTTCAGCACCTATCATCAAGGTATAACACAACCACTACTGCAAGCGATACACGATCTGTTAGAAGTATACAGTAGTCTACCTTCTAAGATCTAAAATGACTGATTACTATAAATTTAGTGACAGCATCGCAGGATAAAATCCACATCCTCTCCAAGTAATTAAACAACCTAACAAGCACTTCTTTCTATCCATTAAAAGTAATCAAACACAGATGCAAACTATACTGATAAGAGAGCTATATCACAGATGGTTGCTTCCTAATAGAAAGCAACAATGTGTCGTAACAATTCCATTTCAACGGAGCATAATGTGATCAAGGAGGTAACAATGCTTATTCAAACTTATACAATACTAGGTTGTAAAACCAGCAAGATTGCTTTTGGTCTAACAATGTAAGGAATCAAATGGGAACTCAAGGCTTGCTGGTATTTTAGAAAGACGAGTCCTGTTTATGAGATTCCAAGTTGGACGAGTTAATGGACAAACTTATGAGGATGGAAGGGAAATTCGAGCAAGTAGTGAAGACTCGAGCCTCTTCCATTCACAATATAGAGGTTTAAATGGGCCATTTACTAATGCATTCTCTACAAGTAGTTTTTAGGAAGCCTTCTGAGCAATACCAAAGAAAATCCAAGAAAGCAATTTAAGATTATCACACTTAGGAGTGGGAAAGAGCTAGAAGAACCAGTGGAAAAGCCATATGAACCCATCTTGTAGAAACCCAAGAAAAGCAGAAGAAAGTTAAAGAAAAGAATAAGGGTCCTCCCTATGTTCTGAAGTAAATTACTTGTTAATATAGAAATCTGATATGATATGTAAACTACACAAAAGGGGGGTTGAATTGTGTAATCTTTTCAAAAATATTAATCTTTTGAGACTTCTTAAATTTCTTTATGAAAATTCAAATGATTACTAAAACACTTTGCTAAAATTGATAAGAAATACAATCGCAAGTAATATTATCTACTTGTCTAACAATAATAAAATTAAAAGATAACGGTAGAGAATAGACGCTACGGTTTTATACTGGTTCACCCCAAACCTTGGGCTACGTCCAGTCCTTAGAGTTAGTATGAGACTTCACTATACTCTTCAAACTTTGTAAGTATTCTTTCTACTCGTAGACCCTCTTCAGGTCTTTTTTACAAAGTATTCTTTATCTGCTGTGTTAGCCTCTCCAGGCTCTAGCCTTCCTTTCTCTCTCTAAGAACATTATTTTTAAGCTTTAGGTTACACATGTATTCGCTCACTTCTTTCACACTTTGAATACATAATTTTTTCTAATTTAAAAGCAATCGTTATTTTAGTCTTCGACTAGAACTAGTACTTATAGCCTAATTCTCCAATTGTCTTCTTGAAAACTACTTCTTGAATTTTATAAAAATGGATATTAGTTGAGTCTTGTATCTAACTCTAACTAACTAACTGTCTGACGTTCTAGAATATCTTCCTTTTATATCGTTTGGAATAATGCTTCTTCTTTTACTACGTTTCATCTGTTATTTCACTTCGTCTATTATATCGCTCCTTCTGTTGTTGCGCTTCGTCTGGTGTCGCACTTTGTGTGGTGTTGCACTTCATCTAGTGATGTGCTTCGTCTAGTGTCACACTTCGTTTGTTGTTGTGCTTCGTCTGGACTTGCGCTTCATATGATGTCGCACTTCGTCTGTTGTTGCGCTTCATCTTGTGTTGTGTTTCGTCTGTTGTTGCGCTTCGCCTGGTGTCACGCTTCGTCTGTTGTTGCGCTTCGACTAGTGTAGCGCTTCGTCTGTTGTTGACTGTGCACCTTCTGAGTTGACTAATTGTTACTTACATTATTCTCCACACTTAAAAAATTTATCAAAATAGTTCATACATTTCTAAAATTATTATTATTTTATTGTCATCAAAATTAATAAAAATTAAGTCCTCTTGACTTAACAATCTCCCCCTTTTTTATGATAACAAATAATCATAATTTTAGAAGATAAAATAATATTTATAGATGAATAGATGAATAGTATTCCAACGAATAATAAAACAAAAACATAAGAAAAGAACTGCATACTAGATATATACAATGCTTTCTATCTTCTTTTTATCTTCTCTTCTCATTCTCCTCTTTTTCTCCTTCTCCCCCTATTTGTTATTAATCAAAAAGATTGCTCATCGTAGATGCTTCAGAATTTTAGAAAACATGTCAGTGCGGATTGTCTTGAGGTCTTATTCAATAGTAACCCATAGTAGTGCTACTTCCTTATGAAGATCACCCATTGAGTCAGCGAGTTCATCATCCTTAATATGAACTTCCTCAATTTCTTTTGCTAATGCTTCCTGAACTTCTTTCTAACTGTGACTTGCTTCCGTCCAATTTGTGAAATGTTTCAAGAACTGTGGATTATCAGTAGGATCTTGTTGTATTTCACTAAGTGGATGAAGGTTTTCCATAGTAGATGGTTTTGAAGATAAAACGTCTAACTCCAAAATTTTGATAGAGGGTAGACTGAAGGTTTGTTTTCCTTCTGGGAGATCAAGATCATCAGGTCTAGGTAGTTTCAAAATCAGTTGCCTAAGAAGGTGTAACACATCTTTGACTGAAGGGATGAAACCTAAAGGTCTGAAATGCATGACTAAATGCACAAAGGATTCTAAATTGAAATTAATATCTTCAACCATGATACTTCTGTGCTATCCTTCTTTCACTTTGCCAACTACCTTGAAGTTTTCATCGATGGTTGAAACTTCAAATTTACTTCCTCTTGCTTTTGAAATGTGGTGTGAAACATAGATACCTCAAGGTTGAGCTGCATTGCATGCATCATCTATGTTCTTCACAGCTACTTGAATCCTCTCTTCTGTAAGATCATCTTTATTTACCTCAGGAAACATCTTCTTTTTCCCTTTTTCTTCATTTCTCACAAGGGTTGAGCATCTTGGTTGTATATCTGGCACAATTTTTATTAATGTTCTTCTCGTAATCGTATAGATTGTATACCGATCCTTTAAAATCTTCAATGGATATGGTTCTGCCTTCTCATCTCGCAGAATACCATATAATCTTCATTCTTCATGACTTAGAAGATGTATTGTCTTATCATTAATCGGTATCGGTTCGACTAGTACCTTGACTGACTTTTTCAAAGGTTCTCTAATAATAACTGAGCTTCTGCTTCGAACAAGTACTGATTCTTCTATAATATTCATTCTCAAATCCTTTTTGTTGATTGGTTGAGAAGGAATATAAGGTTCCAATTGGTGTTCAACTGTTTTTGCCTTCTGTTGATCTTCACCTTCTTTTGTTCTTCTGCCAGTTTAAAAAAAAAGTTGTTAATGAGGCTTCTTCCTCTCAAATACCAACTTCCTTTTAATTTCTGTCTCTCCAAATGATTTTAATGATTGGCTTTGCAAAATAGAGACAATTGATCTGGTAGGTTGTCGTCTTTTCTCTTGTTTTTTAGAATCTCCATCAAGAATCAGAGATTTTCACTTCTTCTATTCTTATTGTCGTTAGGTCAATAGTCTTGTTGACCTTCTTGACTGTTTGGATTTTTCTTATTGAAGTGTCTCTACCTTTGTCTCCAATGACACTTGTTGTGATGATTGTTGAACTCGGCTTTTCTCTTTTTGTAGAATCGTCCTAGGTTTTATTAGTGCATCAGACGATTTCTCAGTCTTTTTTTCTATAGATGTTCTTCCTGTTGATCGAGGTTTTGTTTTTCTTACAGACATACCACGTTCACTTCTGCCCCATCTTATAGGCTCCCCCTTAGACCTTGCTTTCGGTGTAGAACCCTTATCTGCCTCATCATCAAACTTTATCCCCATTCTGTGAATAGTTGTGGCATTAATAATACTCTTCACATCCATCTTTACCTTGTTACCTCTACTGAGAGAGATTCTAGATTCTCTAAAAATCCTTGTCAACAACATTCCGTACTATAACGAACTAAAATCTCCTTTTGACTTCATCACGTACTTCAAAATCAAGTATGGAAGATTAATGGGTTGATGATTCAGTAAGTGATACAGACAATGTTCATCGTTCATTATCACAAGGTCCTTCGAGCATAATCTTAGTAGAACATAGTGAAGAAGCAGTGAATGTAAAACCCTAGCTTTCAGAACAAGGGTTGCCGCCTTCTTAACTTCAGGATCACTACTTCTATAGAGTTATCGATTAATGTGCATTCTATCTAAACGACCTTGAGTAATCCATTTTTTATTGTTAAACAGCTTTACCATTTACCATTGATACTAAAGTATCGTCTACCAACTTTGCTTTCTTCCAAAACTTATATATCTCATTCAAATATACCTTTTCACGAATCTTGAAGAAGTTTTTCCAGCCAACTGATTCAATCTCTAGATCAATGTCCATCTGATTTTCCTTCAATGATTTGAAATCAATGTGTCTCCCATAGATAAGTGATTGCTCCATTTGTAATATGTAACAAATAAAAACTAAACACACAAAAGTATTTCTCTCAAAGTGACGATGTTAGTCTCTTAAAGTAAGAATATGAGATGAAACGAACTTGAAGCTTAGAATAAAGTATTGAATCATCTTGATTGAGAGCACTAAACAAGTCGGTTTGAAAGTATTTTAAGAAAATTCTAGAGTATAAGGTATTTTAGAATCTTGAGAAGATTTCCTTCTTATACCTATTCTTGAAAAGTTATCATTCATAACTTACTATTATTGTTTATTTGAAAACTTACGACTTTTTATCTTCTTCTTGTATCAATCATCTGGATCATGATGTGTCAAATGAGTGGATATCTTCACTAAACCTTTATGTGAAGATAGATTTAAGTAAATCAGATGGAACTTGAACATGGTAATGCTGAATGACCATTGCTAATTCGTCTCAACAAATTGTAGACTGATGATTCCTCTCTGTACATTGTCTCGTATAAAATGATGTCTAACTTTAATATGCTTTACTCTCGAGTGTTGTATTGGATTCTTTGATAGATTGATAGCACTTGTGTTGTCACAGAAGATTAGAATTTGATCTTCTTGTATGGAGTAATCTTCTAACTGATAATTAATCCATAATGTCTGTGAACAATAACTTGCAGCTGACATGTATTCAGCTTCTACAGTAGATAGAGCAATTGAACTTTGCCTCTTGCTTGACCATGAAATTAAATTATGACCAAGAAAGTGACAACCTCCACTTGTACTCTTTCTCTCAATTCTATCACCAGCATAATCAGCGTCACAATAGCCAATTAACCTGAAATCTTTACCTTTCTCATACATTAAACAAAGATCAGTAGAACCTACCAAGTATCTCAATATTCTTTTAACAACAATATAATGAGATTCTCTAAGATTTGCTTGAAATCTTGCACATAAACAAACACTAAACAATATATCAAGTCTACTTGCAGTTAGGTAAAGTAAAGAACCAATAATTCCTCTGAAGAGGGTTTGATCAACCTTCTTACCTATTTCATCCTTAGATAAAAGGATTCAAGGATGCATAGGAGTTGACATAGGCTTAACCTTTTCCATTTTGTAATTGACTAATAGTTCTTTGATGTATTTCTATTGATGAATAAAAATCTTTTCTTCGGTTTGCTTAATTTGTAAACTAAGGAAAAATTTCAATTCACCCATCATACTTATTTCAAATTCATTTTTCATAAGATTTTTAAAATTGGAACATAGCTTCTTAGAAGTTGCACCAAAAATAATATCATCTACATATGTTTTTGCTATAATGAAATCATTTTTTATACATTTTCTAAACAGAGTCTTATCTACTTGTCCTCTAATAAATTCATTTCCAATTAAAAATGAATTTAGACAATCATTCCAAACACGAGGTGCTTGTTTTAATCCATACAAAGCTTTATGAAGTCTATAGACATAATTTGGTTGATCAACATCTTCAAAACCAGGAGGTTGCGTAAGATAAACTTCTTCATCTATAAAACCATTCAAAAAGGCACTTTTTAACATTCATTTGAAATAGTTTTATGTCATGAAAAATAGCATATGCAAGCAAAATCCTAATAGCTTTTACTCTAGCTACAGAAGCATAGGTTTCATTATAATCTATTCCTTCCTATTGATTATAGCCTTGAGCTACTAATATAACTTTGTTATGTTTTACTCTATTTGAATCATCTAGTTTATTTTTGAATACCCATTTGGTTCCTATGACAAACTTATTGGTGACCTAGGAACTAAAGACCAAACTTCGTTTTTTGTAAATTGTTTTAACTCCTCTTGCATGGCTAAAATCCAAGCTTCATCTTGAAGAGCTTCATCAAGTTTCTTAGGTTCTAATTTAGAAACAAAAGCTACATTTGCCTCTCTTATAAATTTAGAACTAGTTCTCACTCCTTCTGAAGTTTCGCCTATAATCAGATTTTCTGGTCAGAGGATTTATACTTCCAGTCTTTCCTAAGACTAAAGTTTTCAGGAATATCTTATACCTTATCAGGTGGATCAACTAGAGGTGACATGTCTGGTTTATCAACTAAGGGAATAGATAGAGTTTCATCATCAGAATCGTCTCTTCTATCTGGATGAGAATCATCGTCAAACTTAACATGCATAGATTCTTTAACAGATTTAGAAACAAGATTATAAACTCTATAAGTTTTAGAAGACATCTAATATCCTATAAAAATTCCTGAATTGATCTTAGAATCAAATTTATCCAATTTTTCTTTTGTATTCAATATAATGCATCTGCAACCAAAAGGATGGAAGTAAAAAATATTTGTCTTTCTTCCTTTCCATAAATCATATGGAGTTTTATTTAAAATAGGTCACAGAAATACTCTATTTTGAATATAACAAGTTGTATTCATAGCTTTTGCCCAGAAATACTTAGAAGATTTATTTCACATAGCATAGTCCTTGCTATTTCCTGAATCTTCCTATTTTTTTCTTTTTACAACTCCATTCTGTTGTGGAGTTCTAGGAGCAGAGAAATTATGGAAAAATTCCATTCTCTTCACAAAACATTATGAATTTTTCATTTTCAAATTCTCCACCATGATCACTTCTAATTCCAGTAATAGAAATTCCTTTTCATTTTGTAACTTTTTGGACAGAACTTTAAAGCACTTAAGAGATTCATCTTTATATGATAAAAGCAGTATCTAACAAAATCTAGTGCAGTCATTAACAATTACGAGACCATATTTCTTTCCTCCAAGACTTAATGTTCTGGTTGGACCAAATAACTCTATATCTAACAACTCTAGAGGTCTAAACAAAGTTCCAACATTTTTAGAAGAAAAAGATGTTTTAACTTGTTTTCCTTTCTGACAACTCTCATAAAAGAAATCTTTGTTAAAACTTATTTTTGGTAATCCTCTTACCAAATCATGTCTAACTAACTTGGAAATATGTTTAAAACTAACATGACCTAGATTTTTATGACAAATCAGTTTTTCTTCATCTGTTGATATAAAACATAAAATATTTTGACTTTTCAAATCATTTAAATTAATCTTATAGAGATTGTTTCATCTCTTGGTAGAAAAGAATATGGAACCGTCTTTGTTTTTTACTACACAAGAATTTTGATTAAAGGATAATTCAAAACTAGAATCACATAATTGACTTATACTAATTAAATTATGCTAGTAGAACATTATCAATAGACGCAAATAATTTTTTACTAATTTTACCGATTCCAACTATTTGCCCTACTGGATGTATCCAAAAGTTACTGAACCTCCTTGCTTATTTTGGAGGTCTAGGAATATAGACCTTCTTCCCGTCATGTGCCACGAGCATCCACTATCCAAGTACCATTGGTGTTGGTTACTTCTTCCAAGAAGGGAGATCTACAGTATATATTATATCTTTCTTAGGTACCAATATTTTATTGGGTCTTTTGGGGTTAGACTTACAATAATTCCTCGAATAATAAGAATATTGCTTCTTTTTCTTTGTGTTAGGAACAAAATTCTTATTATGACGAACATTACTATTAGTGAACCCTAAACTACTCTTATCTTTTGGATTTCTATATTTTCCAATCATATCATTCATCCTTTTAGTACTTTTAGTAAATATTGATAAATCTGCTGAAAGACTATTAATCCTTTGTTTCAGTTGATTATCATCCTCAGATCTATCTATAGTTACTTTCTTTTTCATATCGTCTACTTGTTTCTTAAGGCAGACGTTTCCTTTCTTTAACACATCTGTATTCTTCAAGCTTTCAACAAATTTCTTTTTCAGAATCCTATATTGCTTTATTATAGCATGTGAATCTTTTAACAATTCTAAATATGCCTCTCGAAGATCATTAAAGCTAGAAGTTACCTCATCGTCGCATTCCTTTTCAACTACCAAGCATATATGTGCTTGTTTTGATGCTTATGAATCGGAGTCAAATTCGGATGAGTCCAAATCTTCCCATGTTGTCATCATGCTCCTTTTGTTTTCTTTACTTTTCTTCTGTTTTCTTTTGAGCAATGGTCATTCAGACTTGTAATGTCCTAGTTTGTTACACTCGTAGCAGATGATAGATGTTTTCTCATTCTTGGCTTCATCTTTACTATTCTTATTAAAAGAAAAGTCTTTATTTCCTTTCGCTTTCTTTTTCCACATCCTTTTAATCTTTCTTGAAATGAAGGATATTTCATCATAATCTTCACTTGAATCTTGATCAGATTCACTGGCATCATCATTCTTAATTTCTTCAATCTTTAATGCTTTTAAAGATGTGCTTCTATTTTTCTAGTTCTTTTGATTCTTCTGACCAACCTTTAATGTGATAAACTTATCTTTTCTAGGTTTATCTTCTGCATCAAGCTCTACTTCATGTATCTTCAGTGAACCAAGCAATTCATCTAGCTTCAGCTTG
>JANSVA010244734.1:0-26264 GCA_025504915.1 Erythroxylum reticulatum
GAATATATATATATATATATATATATATATATATATGTCTGACAAAACTTGTAAAAACAAGTTAAATTTATGGATGTGAAGCTCTAAATAAGCTTTTTCAACAATATCTCAAATTGGTCGTTTACAATTTCCAATTAGATCTTATCATTAATTTGAAGAGAGAGATTGGAAAAATACAACTTAAGTTAGTTATGTGCTTAGCCTTTGTGTATATGCAAATTAATAAGGTAACAACTAAGACAAGAATGACCTTATATTTCATAATCCTCCCCCTCAAGTTATTATGTAAATGTCATGTGTACCAAGCTTGTTACAAATTTCACTTGCCTCTTAAAGAATTGGTAAATAAATGAGCTAGCTCTTTGCCCGAACTTTCTAAAGTAGTCACAAGTTCTCCCTCCAGCACTTTTTCATTGTTGAAATAATAATCTTGATGTGTGAATTAAGTTTGCTATTATGTGTAAGGTTGCTTGATTATCACAATAATAATTTCATAGTTATCAACTAAGTTTCTCCAACTTTTACAAGAAAATGTCTCACCCATAGTAATTTGCATATCATAAGAGCTATGATGTATGGAACTACTTTTGCGTTAGATCAAGTAAAAAAAAAAAACTTTGTTTCTTACTCTTCCAAGATACTAAGTTACCTCTAATATATAGACAATTTTTGTATAAATATCTATCTTAGGGTTGCCTTGATGTACCAAATTATACAAATTACTACATCTAAATGACAAATTCGGAGAATCCAACAGCTAACTTGGAGCGATGATGACAAGGAGATATTCAAACATTTCACGATCAAGTAGATGAGTTTTTCAATCGTGTATACCTACTAGGATTAAAGTTCAAGTAACATTCATTTGATAATAATTTTTTATTGGGACTCTGGTAGAATATAAAGATGTGACTCTTAACATTCCAGCTTTATTGAGCATGTCAAGAATATATTTATACTTAAATGTAAATATGTCATCCATGTTAAGATGTAATATGCCATGTTTTGACTAAACAACCTTTATGTCAAGAAAATGTTGTAAAGGCCTTAAATCCTTTATCTAACATAAGATAGACGGACGCGTTAAGATATTGCCTTCTAGTAGAACTATTCCCAATTATGAACTTATCATCTACATACAACAACAACAATATACCTTTACTAGATGAGTAGCATTGATAAAATAATTAATGGTCTTTCATATAATGGAAAGAAGAAACTGTAGAATAACCTCACTTAAACTACCAAACCAACTTATAGGAGACTGCTTCAACTAATAAAGTGTCATGTTGAGGCAAATAATGTTAGGCCCATATTGTGCTTGAGCAACAAAAGCCAAGCGATTGCTCTAAATACACTTCTTCATGAAGAATACCATCAAGAAAGGAGATCTTAACATCCAAATGATACAAATACCAATTATATTAGGTCGCCAAAAAGAAAGGGATACAAATAAAGCCAATCATAGTAATAGAACAAAGGTGTCTTCATAATCCTGACCATATATCTAGGTGAAGCCTTTAGCAGCCAAACAAAATTTGAGATGATTAATAATGCCATTAGAAGAAACTTTGATACTAAACATCCAACAAAAACCAACAAAAGACTTCTCTAAAGGAAGAGAGATAAGTTTCTAGTGTCATTAGATTGTGTAGCGTCCATCTCATCGTGCATTGTAATCTAGGTGTCGGGGAGTCTCACTAAGTGTTAGGAATAAAAACATTAGATAATGAAGAGACAAAGATATGATAACCAAAATACAAATGGAGTATATATGATTACTATGTGTCAAAATTTGAATTGGATTTTTTTTTTGGCATAATTTTGATGTTTACAGCAGGCAGAGCTTATATAAAAAACTCTAGTACCTATAAATGTGAACTAATGACTAATACAATATCTAATCTATAATTTATGGGATACTTTCCAATCTCATGATTTACAGGATATTCTAATGTAATAGGAAATTTAATCAAATACAATCAATCAATCAATATACATGATTTGGCTACACTCTTCCTCAAATTGGTGAATAGTTATTCTCCATTCCCAACGTGGACACAATAGTCTAAAAAATTAAGTTGCTCAAACCTTTAGTGAGAATGTCAATCAATTGACTATGGGTAAACACATAAGGTACGCAAATTAATCCATTCTCTAACTTTCCTTGATGAGCTGCCATCCTACATAATCTTCAATAATAATCTTCAACTAAAGTAGTTCACACATATATTGAGCCATCGCCTTTACACTTGATCTAGCCTTTACACCTTGTATTTTGCATCTCTAAATCACATTCCCACCAAGAAAAGTGCAATATCTTGAAGTTGATTGTCTATCAACTATTGATCCATCATAATCAACATTATTGTATGCCTAAATAACCAAAACTCCATTTCTTTTGAACAAAATACCCTTCCTTGGTGTTCCTTTAAGATATTGAAGTGTTCTTTGAGTTGTTTACAAATGAACTTCCTTCAGAGTATGTATAAAGTGATTAACTACACTTATTGCATATGCTATATCTAATCATGTGTGAGACAAATAAATTATTCTTCCTACTAGATGCTGATACATCTCTCTATCTTTTTAGCATCTTCCTCTACTTTTCCAAGCATAATATTCAGATCAATAGGAGTGATTGTAGGTTTGCATGTTGTTTTCCCTATTTCCTTGAGAAGATCTATAACATACTTTTGTTGCGAGATAAAAAATCCTTGCCTAAAATGTGCAACTTCAATTCCAAGGAAATACGTCATCCTTCCCAACACCTTAATCTCAAGTTCCTTAGCTAATCGTTGACTAAGCAACTGTTTCCTTTTATCACCATCCCCCATCACTATTATGTCATCAACATACACTAGGAGAGCTATAATTCCCTTTGAAGGAGAGTATTTGATAAACAATGTATGATATCGTTGACTTTGTCTATATCCCATAGCCAACATAACTATTGCAAATCTTATGAATTATGCTTGAGGTGATTACTTAAGGCCGTATAGTGCCTTCTTCAACTTACACACTATATGAGCAGCCAAATTCTTCCCATAACCTGGTGGAACTTTCATGTAAATTTCTTCTTCTAGATTTCTATTTATAAGTACATTCTTTTTTTTTTTGAAAATTAAAGATTTCATTGATTAAAGATAATTACAACTATAATATAAACAGTCAAGGATAATCCAAAAAGTCTAGATTACAAAGAGTTGTGGTTCCTAGTAAACGTCTACATCTTGATATCTAAAGGGTACTTATGAGCCCACATAAACCAATATTCCTCCTATCCCCATCTTCTCTTCATACCACTTGATAGATTTGCATCATTTCCTCTTGCTAACATGGCCAATCTGCAACGGATGAAAATGTTTCAATGCTTTGGCATTGTTGTCTAAAAATTCTACAATTACGCTCCTTCCAAATGTAGTACACCAAAGCTGCCCAACTTAACTTGATTGTTTTAAGATCAACTGCATTATGTACTTTAAGGGGGCGTTTGGTTTGAGGGTTTGGGAACGAAGGAATGGAATAATTGTAAAAAACAGTGTTTGCTTTGGGGTTTTCAATTCCAGAGGAATAGATTTATCCCATTAAATTTGGGAATCTACTAAACCCACCAAAGGGGGTGGTTATCGAGTTCTCATTCCAATCTAAGTTTTTATCACGTTTATTTTTTGCTTTTTTATCCCCAGCCTTTGCCCTACCATCCTCTTTACTTCCTTATCGCCTCTCAATTCCTTATGATCTCCCATCTTGCCTTATGGCGTCTCATTAATGAAAGAATTTTTTGTTCTGATTATTTTTTTTTACAAACATATGGAGATAGCCCCAATAAAGATATGAAGGGCAAATTATTTTCATTTTTATTGAGGGTAAAAATGATATTATATTATCTTTCATTCCCATTAATGCAACAAACCAAACAACATTATTGGTATTAATACAGAAACCCAAGTTACAAACCAAACATCAATTTTTTATTTTTCATACCCATCCCCATTCCCTTCTACTATTATACCCATATCCATAGCCAACCCCGTGCTCAAACCAAACGCCTAGTAAGGTTCCCCATCCAAGTAATAGTTTCATTCCAAGAGTCCACTAGACTGTCCAAGTTGAAAATAATCTGCATCCGATCTCAAACTTGTTTGGTATATCTGCATCTAATTATAAGATGCTCCAGATTTTCTATTTCTATACTACATAACTCACAATGCAATATGTTAATGGAGAACTTGATCCTGTCCCTCGTAAGCAACTCTCCTTTGATTCCCATCCATAAGATAAATGAATGAGCTGGATGGATGTCACCGTCCGATACTAACTTTGTCCACTCCAGCCTTTGTGTCATGTGGAATCTACAAAAGTTTTTTGCATGCTTTAGTGCTAAAGCTCCCTGATTTATCGGCTAGCCATTGAATTTCATCTTGTTATCCCTTTTGGCATCTCGGCAATTCTTCTATTATGAGGTTGGCTCTTCTATTGTTATGGAATGGCTATATCTATTGATTGTTTCTAATTAATACGCTCACCTTAGTTTTTGGACTCACCACCAATTTCAAGGGTTGAACCTCTTCTATTTAATATAGGGGACCTTTACAATGCCAATTATCGTACAAAAAAGACATGGTTTCTCCATTCCTAATCCTATGGAATACCTGTTGTTGCATCCATGCCCTTGTTGCTAGGATTTCTTTCAGGGTTCCTGACATTTCCTGCTTAGGCTTTAATATCCAAATATTTTTATTCTTTATGAAAACATTGTGTATTCATTTCACCCATATACCCTCCCTTTTGTAGCACAACCACCACAAATTTTGTCCTCTACTCACCTTGTGGATCATCCGTGCAGAATGGATGCCCAAACCCCCCTGTTGGTTAGGACTATAGATTTTGCTCCAACTAATCTTCGCTTTGCTTCTACCTTGGTTTGAGCCAGTCCACAAGAAATCTCCAAGTCTCTTATCAATTTCCTTGAGTATACTTTTGAGAATGGACAAATGGTTAATGCAATAATTAGTAAGGTTGTCAGTATTGTACGAATAAGCCCACCTCCATAACTTAGGAATCTGTTACTCCATTGCTTGATTCTTCCATGGATTGAGTCCAACAAAGGTTTGCTGTCAACTGCATTGACTCTTCTTTGAGATATTGGTACCCCGAAGGATTTTAATGGTAAGATCCCATGTTTTAATCCCTTCTCAATAGCTTCAGAGGCTACCTTGCTACTTGAGTTACATGACACGTAGAAATAGCTCTTCAGTGGTTTGTATCTAAGGCCAAAGATCTCTTGGAACTCCTCCATCACTCGCAAGATTAGATGTATGGAGTTTTTCTCCGGTTTGCAAAACAATTGCAAGTCATTTGCAAAAGCTAGCTGTGTGATCTTCATACCTTTACATCTGCTATGGAACTGGAATTTTGGGTGTCTCTGGATATTGCTTGCGAGTACAGTTGACAAAACCTCCATGCAAATTACAAACAGGTAAGGGGATAAAGGGTTCCTTTGCCTTAAGCCCCTCCTTGCTTTCATTAGGTTTGTAGTGTTCCTTATTCATAAGGATTGTCATAGAAGTAGTGGTAACATATTCCTCTACCCATTTTCTTACCACGGGAGGAAATCCCATTGCTTCCAATGTATTAAATAGGAAGCTCCAATTGATTGAGTCTTAGGCCTTTGCAAGATCCATCTTTATAGTGCAGTTCCTCATTCTTCTCTTAGCATTATACCCCTTTAACAATTCTTGACAGAGGAGGATATGGTTCCCACTAATCTTCCCTTGATGAACGCATTCTATTCTGAGTTGATTAACTTTCCTAGACTTGCTCTCAGTCTATTGCCTATTATCTTTGTGATAATTTTGTATAGGAAGTTATAGCAGGCTATTGACTGGAATTGTTCTAGCTTCCTTGCATTATTTTGTTTAGGAACAAGGCAGATGAACGTTTTATTCCATTCCTTGAGAAGTGTTCCTCTGTCAAAGAACTCTCCCACTGCTTCTACCAGTTCATCCCCTAAAATATCCTAATGTTTTTGAAAAAATCACCCATCGTATCTATCTGGTCCTAGGGCTTTATCAGGGTTCATTGAGAAAGTAACATTTTGGACTTCTCCCCTTGTTATTTCCCCAATTAGCTCCACCTTGTCCTCTTAATCGAGCTTCTTAAGACCTGTTATGATCTCCTCAGGTATGACCCTTGTTGTCATTACAGTCCCATACTGCCTAGTAAAATACTCTAAGGCAACCCCATTCTTCCCTTCTAGGTCCTCATGGATCTGCCCTGCTTCATCTTCTAGCGTTCTGATAGAATTCATGTTTCTCCTGGCTTAGATTGAACTCATAAAATACTTGGTACATGTCTCACCGTCCTTAATCCAGGTCATTTTGGATTTCTACCTTAGTAGAGTATTGGTACTGAGCAATAGTTGATTATACTTTTCCACCAGTGTAGATTCCTTCCTCATCTCGTCCTCTGCTAACAATTCTACTATTTTTGGGCTGTGATCTGATATAGCTGGATCATCAAACATGGCACTACTTGTTGGGTATTTCTCTATCCATTTATCATTAACCGTATATCTATCAAACTTCGTCAACAAAAACCATTCCCTTGATTGCTTATTGTTCCAAGTATAAAAGTTACGATACCATTTCAGATCACCCAAACCTGTCCTCTCCACCGTTTCTTGGAGTTCTTGATGGTCTACTTGATTCCATCTTCTCCCTCCCGTTGATTCTTCTACTTTTAGAGTGCATTTATAGTGTTTGATTACTGTCCATGGATATCTCATTAAATTGCTTGTTCTCTCCAGTTCATTCCATGCATGTTGTCTCTGAAATTTGTGGTTAGATTAAAACACCACAATGTATCAACTGATAATTTTCAAGTTGCTTCACAACTTCCACCTTTTGAGGATTGAAGTTGATTATCACTCTCCCATTGAAATGACAATCATGATTGCTCAGTACCCTCCAACCTTTATCTAGAAACCATAAACTCTTCTCCAATTGCTCCCTCTTGATTTTGGTTTCCAGTAAACTAACAAAATCTAACTTGTTCTTGATAAACTCCTTAACTGCAAGTTGTTTATTTAGGCTATTAAGGCCTCTAACATTCATGCTACTACCTTTATCATTTTTTCTTTTTACCTGCCCTTCTCCTCCTATACTTTCTATTCAAACCCACTGTTATGGATGTTCTGTCACTTTTAGACCCAGAAGTTTCACCCCTTTCCATCACTGGAGTGCCAACTGTCTTTGCCTTCTATCCTACTCCCTTATCCCTTGTCTGTGTTACCTTCTCAATCATATTAGTTCTTGCCAAATTTATGATCAGTTTCCCATTGCCTAGTTTTTGGTTATCCCCCTCCATCTGTGCTAGAAGCATTGTCATAGTACACTCCACTTGATTCTCTTCCTGTTTCCCATTCCTTACCACTTGAATCTCCTCCTGATTCATGTTCTAGAACTTCTGCTCTTTAAGTGATGTCTCTCCTTCTACTAGGATACTCTTCTCTTGAATTGGACATCCCTCATTCATCCGCTTCCCCTCTTGGTTCTCTCTTCTTTTCCAAACTTACTTCTCTTCCTTAATCTTTGGTCACCACATGTATGTAACTCCTAATGAATCCTCTACAAGTCCTCCTTTCTCATCCAACTTCATGATTCTAAGGGTATCTAGAAGCTTCCTTGATATATCAACATCAACGCAAACTCTAGCAAACCCAGTCCTTCTCCATAAGGTAATATTCTCATCTAAACTTGTGGGTTTTCTGATCTTACTGACAATATAGCTCATACCCTCCGTAGACCAATACTTTAAGGGAAACTTGTGAATATTTGCCCATAAAGGAATGGATTGAAGCTTGCTCCTATCCAAGGTAACTCTAGGCTGCCACATCTTAATAAGAATTGGTTGCCCCATTATGTGCTAAGGCCATGCTTCCAACATTGTTTGTGCATTTTCTTCGATGTTGAATTTGAATGCAAAGAGTTCGTCTTCGTTTACCATAGTATTCACCAACCCCTCGTTCCTCCATGCAAAATTCACCCATTTGCTA
Source organism: Erythroxylum reticulatum (assembly GCA_025504915.1). Taxonomy (NCBI): domain Eukaryota; kingdom Viridiplantae; phylum Streptophyta; class Magnoliopsida; order Malpighiales; family Erythroxylaceae; genus Erythroxylum; species Erythroxylum reticulatum. Next base: position 8,060 of record JANSVA010244734.1, read on the forward strand.
ATGACTGGAAAAGCTAACCTCTTCTCTAGAAAGAAACCCACAAGAGATGTACTCCACTTCTTAGCACATTGTTGTAGGACTTCAATCGGAGCTTGGATTGGTTTGTTCCCATCAGATTCCAAATATCTAAGTAGACCTAAGTTCCCAAAATCCCCTACAATGATTAGCCATGTAGTCTTCTCCTTCTTCGATTCTTGTCTTTCTACATTGGCTCCTAATGGTGGGAAGTCTGCTACATTAAAAGTCGGGATTTCCAAATCAACTTTGGTAATGGGTTAGGTAGATAAGGGACTTTCCAATTTCCATATGGTGTGAGGCAAGATTCGACTAGTATTAGAGAACTAGTATGCTATGATAGGGGAGGGGTGAGTTTAAGGCTCTCGGATGGATGAGAGAAGAACGTGAAGGTTGGGGGTCAAGGGTTGGGTAACTAATGGTTGGGAGTTGGAGGTTGAGTGTCGTAGGTTTAGTGTCAGACTGTTGGGTAGGTGACGAAAGGATGTCAGAGGTTAGATGTTGTCAGAGGCTTGGCATCGTCAGGTGTTGGAGGTTGGGTGTTGTCGGAAGTTGGGTGTTGTCGGTGGCTGTGTGGAGTAGGTCAAGAGTCAGTTGGAGGGTTAGGTGTTGAAAGGAAGGGATTCTCAGCTTGGTGGGTGTCGGAAGGTTGGTTCTCGGGGGTCAAAGGTTGTCGGGAGAATGGGGGTGGGGGAAATGTGGGTGTAGTCGATTAATGGCAAAAGACTCTCATAAGAAATGTGTATCAAGTTTTTGTTTCATCAATGAACAAGTCTTTACATGATCCCGAAGAGCTAAATAAACACCTACTGTTTTATTGACTTTTATTGACCAAAGTAGAACTGAAAATTTATTTGCTGAAGATTAACAGATTCAAAACTCAGACTGTCTCAAAAAGGTATACTCCGACTAGACAGGATCTTTTATGTAAACTTACATTCTTGACATCAAATTGTTGCAATTCCTAACCATAATTAGTTGTTAATGATAGTACTATTGTATTTGTATTCATCTTTGCAACATGAGAGAGTCTCTAAATAATCAATCCTGTAAGTTTGAGTTTATCCTTTTGCTACAAACTGTGCCATGTATGTCTCATTTGCAACATGAGAAAGAGTCTCTAAATAATCAATCCTATAAGTTTGAGTCTAGCTTTTTATTACAAACTGTGCCACGTATCTCAGGACTAACCCATCTTTGCAACATGAGAAAGAGTCTCTAAATGATCAATCCTATAAGTTTGAGTTTAACCTTTTGCTACAAATTGTGTCGTGTATCTCTCAACTGATCCATTTGCTCTATATTTCATCATATATACTCGCTTACAACCCACCGGTTTCTTTCTTATAGGTAATTTCAGTAATCTCCAAGTTTTGTTGTTTTCCAATGCCTCCATCTCCACGTTCATAGCTTGTTTCCATTTTTCATTAGATGAAGCCTTCGATAAGGTGGTAGGGATGGTAATGGTATTCAGGCTCACAAGGAAGGCTCTATGAGATGGTGAAAGACCTTTAAGCATTAAAAAATGTGCAAGAGCATATAATGGTTGCTTTGTACACCTCTGGTTCATTTTTTGATGGCAATAGGAAGCTCCTAGTAATCATTATCCATATGAACTTCAGTTGCATTTTGCAATACAGGGTTAGAAATTGTTAATTTATGTGAAGAATCTGAGTTGGACTCTTGAACCTGTGTAGGTTTAGGATCAATCGTCTTCTTTCTTGTAAATACCTTGCCTTTGCCAAATCTAACATCTCCAAGGGCATAATTTGATTTTTCTTATGATTCACTTGGTGCTTTAGGAATGGGTTTAGGAATCAGGTCAGATGGTTGTTCTAGTATATGATTTGGATAGCACAAGTTCAGTCTCCTATTCGTGCTACTGCTCAATTTCTAGCTGATAATTTCACACTAGATGGTGAGCCAAGAGTTGAGTCATTTGAACTAGTAGAAGAATCGAAAGAAACAAGTATTGATGGCCTACCAATTGCACTGAGGAAAGGAGCAAGAACCTGCACAAAACACCCACTGTCTTCTTTCATGTCTTATCAGAATCTATCCCAAAAACATAGAGCTTTCCTAACCAATCTCCATACAATTCCCACACTGAGAAATCTAACTGAGGCATTAGGAGACAAAAAAATGGGAGGATGCTATGAAAGCTTAAATGGAGGCCCTTGAGAAGAACAAGACATGGTAGTTAGTGGAATTGGTGAGAGGGAAGAAACTAGTTGGTTGTAAGTGGGTTTTCACCGTAAAATACAAGACTGATGGATCGGTGGAAAGATATAAGGCAAGATTGGTGGCCAAAGGGTTCACTCAAACCTATGGCATCGATTATCTTGAGACATCTGCTCCTGTTGCTAAAATGAACATGGTAAGGATACTGTTATCATTAGCTGCTAATTTTGAGTAGAATCTGCAGCAATTTGATGTGAACAATGCGTTTCTCCATGGTGATCTAGAAGAGGAAATTTACATGGAAGTTGCTCCCGGATTTGAATCGAAATAAGGAATGGTATGCAAGCTGAAGAAAGCTCTTTATGGGCTCAAATAATCCCCACGAGCTTCGTTTAGGAGGTTTGCTAAGGTGATGATTTCATTGGGATATAAGCAAAGTCAAGGAGTCCATACTTTGTTCATTAGACATTCAAGTTTTGGGGAAGTCACAACATTGCTAGTTTATGTGGATGATATTATTGTGACGGGTAATGATGCAGAAGAAATAAAAAATCTGAAGCAATGTCTCTTGAAGGAATTTGATATCAAGGAGCTAGGAAAGTTAAAGTACTTCCTAGGCATTGAAGTAGTTCACTCAAAGTAAGGGATTTTCATCTCTCAACAAAAGTACGTACTTGACTTGTTGAAAGAAACAGGAAAATTGGGTTGTAAAGCAGTGGATATACTGATTGAGTTCAATCATGGATTAGGTAATGCTCCAAAAAATTCAACAGTAGATAAAATATCATATAAGAAGCTTGTTGGGAAGTTGATATATCTGGCACACACAAGACTAGATATAGCATTTCCAGTAAGCACAGTTAGTCAATTTATGCACAATACCAAAGAATCACATCTCAAGGTAGTAAATAGAATACTACAGTACTTGAAAGGCAGCCCAAGAAGAGGAATTCTGTTTAAGCGACAAATAGTCACATGTATGACATTAGAGGCTTATACCAATGCAGATTATGCAGGGTCTTTGGTCGATAGGAGATCAACATCTAGTTATTGTACTCTCCTAGTTGGTAATCTTGTTATATGGAGAAGTAAGAAGCAAAATGTAGTGGCAAGATCAACTGCGGAGTCTAAGTTTAGATCTATGGTATTGGGGATATGTGAATTACTTTGGCTAAAGATAATTCTTGATGACTTGAGAATAAAATGGGAAGGACCCATGAGGTTGTACTATGATAACAAATCAACTATTAGCATTGCACATAACCCAGTACAACATGATTGAGCAAAGCATATTGAAGTTGATACGCACTTCATCAAGGAAAAACTGGACAGTGGCTTAATATGTACTCCATTTGTGTCAACCAAAGATCAGTTGGCAGATGTACTTACAAAAGGACTGACAAGCACAGTGTTTCAAGATATTATTGGCAAGCTAGGAATGGAAGATGTCCACTCACAAGCTTGAGGGGGAGTGTTGGATTATGTAGCAGTATCTAGAAGATTGCATAGGTAATCATATAAATCCTTGATTTTTAGGGATTATAATAAGATACAGATTTCCATGTATCTTAGGGAATCTGTTGTATATTTAGTATAGACAATTGTATATTTATACTATGGCTGTAACCTACTGATTATGAGAATGAAATTATTCTTCTTTGCTATTATTTTCACACCTCCACTTCCCATTGTTGTTCAACCATAAAGCTTATAACAACTCTCTTAGTTTCTCTTGATTTACCACAATAATCACATTTCAGGTGATCTTTATTTGATGGACCCTAGTCACTCCCTTTTGGGTTTGTTTGTATCATGGCATTCCTACGACTTTCTTCCTGTTGAATGTAGGAGTAAGCTTGTCTCAGGGAAGGAAAAGGAGCCTTAAATAGAACTTGTACCCGTTTATGGTCATATTCCATATTCAAACCAACAAGAAAATCAAACACATTCCTTTTCTACAAGCTTCTAAAATTTAATTGCATCTTGTGGACATACAGAATAAAAATCTTGATAATAGTCTAATTTTTTTCCATAGACCATGTAATTCAATAAAGTAATGTGCTATAATCTTCTCTTCTTGTTTAGTCTCATGTATGTTACTTTGTATCTCATAAATTTGAGCATCATTACCCCCTTGATAATAGATCTGAGAAGCTGCACTCCAAATCTTTTTGTGCAGTGTTGAATAGCAGATAGCCTCGAGCAATTTTCAATTGCATCGTTTACTAACCCTGACATGACAAGGGAGTTTTCTCCGTTGAGTGAGTGCTCGATCAGTAATAGTTAGCTTTGAATTATTTCCTATGACATATCCTTGCAAATCCCAAGTTTGAATGAACAATAAACAATACCTCGACTAAGCAAGGTAGTTGGTTCCCTCCAAGCTTTAATGGACTGATTTGCAGAGAAGGATTTTCAGCTATAGATCCAACTCAGACTCTCGAATTTTTTTGTTCTCCATTTTTTGAGAAAAAAAGAAGCTATTTTATCAGTCGAGAAAAAAGGTGGCAAATTTATGCCATAAAGGAGCAAAATGCTGCAATGGGCTTTGGGTATGAGAATTGATTTTCCCTAAGTGACAACAGTTTAGAGCCTAAGGTGTGATACCATGTTGAAATAATAAAGACAAAGATGGGAGAGAAAAATAACTCATATATTTTTATAATTTACAGCAGTCCCCATACATATTGGGATTCTAAAATAGGAAAATAGAATATAGAAAGATAATATCTATTAGGTCCTAAAAAAGAAATCCCCATTAAACTAGCAATACACCAAACTTAACCCACAAGACTAGGAATATATAGTTGTCATTAGTTGTTATCAATAAGTTTTCATAGTAAGCTGAGAAGTTGCATCCTCTTATTTGTGACATTCCAAACTTGTAGGGATAAAGTTCTATCATATAATTAAAACCTGACGACTAAACCATACTTTGATAATGATAGCTGAATTGACACAATTCTTCCCATTCAATTTTTCTATAGCAATAATAGGAGATTTTTGGGAATGAGAAGTGAGAGAATTAAAACAACAGTATAATTATTATCACTTTAGGTATAGGAGATGATATCATGGGAAAGTAGATATAAATTGGGTAGTAGTGGCTTATGGAGGCTTGTCATTAGTTGGATTGATGGTTAGCTAGCAACATAGGTAGCTAGGGCAATGACAACTCTTTTGGTGGCCGATTAAGGGTGAATTGTGTTCGAATCATGCCAAAAATGCTATTGGAAGGTGCCAAAACCCCTATAATGCTAATTCTTAACAAGACTAGATGGGATGAATGACTTACAGGGATAAAGGGAGACACAAAGGTTACGAGCTCACCAACTTGAAGGATCCACAATGAAATGGGTTGATATTAGCAACATAGGAAAGATAAATTTGTGAAGATGGTTGCAATTGAAACAAAACCATGATATGCTGAAGGGAAGAAGATGATATGTATCCCAAAACCATAAACATAATCAAAGTGCAAAAATTAGTCAACTACAAGCCTTAATTTAGTGGGATGAAGATTGGGAATTGAGTTGGCAATAAAACATAAAGACTGAAATTTAGATTATGTTAGGATTCCTTGTTATGCACTAGATTTCTTCAGAATTTTAACTATTTAATTTCACTACAATGAACATAAGGATCCATTATGAATCCTATCTATTTTCAAAGTTAGTTTCTAGAGATCTTGTTTTAATTTTTAAGCTATATTTCTGACCATGCATGGAAATATACAACAAAGTATGTTGTAGTTGCACATCTAATTATAGGATTATCAATCACAATAAGATTTTGTTAGGTCTTTAAGTTAACTTTTTTCAAACTTTTTCTCTAGTGGGGATTTTCAAAGGTACTTTAGCTCTCTAGCAAGTTAGGACCACAACTTATGCCTTATGAGATCTTGAAGATGAATGGATGAATAAGCTTTCTAGAAAATCTTTTTCTTTTGAGATGTTGACATGGTAAGTTTGAACACCCTCTGAAGAGTTGTTTCTATTTATCTTGCAACTCAAGTAGAGGGGTAGCATCTACAGCTATCGAGATGGGATTAACACAAGGGCAACTACCCTTCAAATAATACCTGGGGGTACCAATTTCTCAAAGAAGAATCAATGATGGGGATTGTAAACCTCTGTTGGACTTAATTCACGGCAAAATCAATCAATGGAGCAATTGGTTCCTTAGTTATAGATGCAAGCTATAGCTAATTCAGACAATATTGAGCAATCTTACCACTTATTGGATCAACCATTTATCCATTTCCAAAAGTATCCTTAAGGAAATCAACAGGAGGCTTATGGATTTCTTGTGGAATGACTCAAACCAAGATAGAAGCAAAGATCAGTTGGGATAAAATTTTAGACCTAACGAATAGGGGGATTGGGCATCCATTCTGCAGGGATGAATCTTAGGGTGAGTAGGGGTGGAATTTGTGGTGGTTATGCTACAAAAAGGAGGATTTATGGGTGAAATGGATACACAATGTATTGATTAAGCATAAGCGTATATGGATCCTACAGTCAAGGCAGGATATGTAAAGCACTCTCAAAGAAATGCTAGAAACCAAACAATGGATTTAGAGTCAGGTGTTCCATAGGATTGGGAATAGAGAAAGTATGTCTTTCTGGTATGATAATTGGCATTGTAAAGGTCTTCTATATAAGGTGGAGGATGTACAGGGCTTGAAATTGGTGGTGAATCCAAGTACCAAAGTAAGTATGCTTATTCGAAATAATCAGTGGATATGACCCCTCCACATTAGTAGGAGTGCTAGTTTCATCATGGAAGAGTTGCCTCGATATCAGGAAGGAGAGCAGGATGAAATTTAGTGGCTAGCAAATTACTCAAGGAAGTTCAACACAAAAGCCTATAAAATACTATTACAGGCTACACAGAGCACAAGGCAGGAGTGGGCAGCCTTAGTATGGGATAGTGATCTTAATCTAGCTCATTCATTCATCTTATGGATGGGCATCAACGGAGGGTTGCTTACAAGGGATAAGATCAGGTTCTTCATTAGCAATTTGAACTGTGGCTTATGTAATGCAGAACTGGAAAGTTTGGAACACCTCATGATTAGATATAGGTATACCAGACAAGTCTAGGATCGGTTGCAGATTATACTCAACGTGGCCTGACCAACGAATTCTTAAAGTGATACTATTGCTTGGCTGGGAAAAATTAGAGTGCATAATGTGGCTGATCTCAAAGCTATCAGGTTAAGTTGGGCAGCCTTAGTGGACTACATATGGAAAGAGTGCAATTGCAAAGTATTCAAACAAGAAAGTAGAAGTAGTGAGATGGTTTTTTGGGCCATCTTCCTACATTGAAGATTAGCCATGTTAGCCAAAGGAATAGTTGCAAATCTGACAAGTAACATGAAGAGCAGATGGGGATTGGAGTAATATTGGACTAAGTGGTTTCACAAGTTCCCTCGATCTCAAGATGTAGACGATTTCTAGGAACCATAAATCTCTATAATCTAGATTCCATGGATTATACTAGTTTTGCCCTCATGATTGTATATATTTTCTTATAATGAAATCTATTAATTTTCGGGAAAAAAAACAATCTTTCACTTTCTCAAATTAATCTCCACTAGTTTGTTTTCCCACTTTGACTGGTTTATTTATGTTGTAAAAGATTTTATAGTCACTCTAGAAGTTTTGTAAATTTAAGGAGCTCTTATAGAGGCTTTTAATTATATGTGGATATAGTACATTTCTATTTTTCTCTTTTGTAGATGAAGCGAAAAGCTGTTGGCATCAATAAAGTATATGATACTCGTGCATTGAGGGTTGTTGTTGGAGATAAGAACGGAACTTTAAATGGACCAGCAATTCAGTCCTGCTACAATCTTCTCAACATAGTTCATAGGTACGACAATTATTTGTTTGTACTCACCTTGCAATTTAGAACATATTTTGTGTTCAATGAAACTTATTGAGCTTGTTTAATATCTTGGATATTTAGTATTCAATATAAAATATTATATGTATCCTCCTAATAAGGAATGTGGTTATGATGAGATATGCTTGTCACCATATAAATAAGGATTGATTGTAGCACATAACTTACATAAACCCTAATAAAGATCTAGTTCTAATAATTCGTCCATTGAAGTAGGCTTTATAGCAAAACCATGTAAAACCTCGTGTTAATTCTTTGGCTCCTTTCCTTCTCTTTATATTTATTTTCATAGACCACATAGACCTGAAAATCTTGATTGGATAATAGAATGTGAGGTAAAACTTGAAGGACTCAAGATATAAAATTGTAAATGATACTATTGCAAAATTTTACCTCATGTTTTTTTTTCCAATTTCATACTTGTATTCCTTTCTAGGTTTTACTGATTAAAACATAATATGACAATGGCAAACCTTTTGCAAAGTTTAGGCTTGCCATTGGCATGATGAACATGAATTTTAGTTTCTAAAAGGAAAAAACTGTAATTTCTTCATTTTATTATCTTAATATGCAGATTGTGGACCCCAATGGATGGTGAATTTGATGATTACATTGTCAACCCAAAGCCTAGTGGCTATCAGGTGATGTATCCTATCGCTTATTTATCTTAAGTAACAAAAACCCAACAAGCAAAGCTTGTTGCTTCCCATGTAGATTAGTGATTTGAACTTGCAATTTCAGCATATTGCACTCAAGTTGACATAGCTAAATGTTCATTTAATCTCAGGTTTTTAAGCCTCAATTAGATCCTAACACATGGTTGATCTTTTGTTGGATTCTAAGTTATTGTGGGTAGGGGCTGATGGAGTGTAGTTAGGGATTTTACTACTTTAGAAGTAAATGAATGGTATATGGATATGAACAGTGATTAAGAACTATTCAGTCTCACCATTGCTGGTTTTATTGACAGATAAAGAAATTAATATTACTTTATTCAAATCGCTCTTTGGTTGTTTTATTTACCTATATTTACAATGTGCTAGTTGCTGTGTCTTTTGGTGTTTACTTCTAGGTTGCTTTTACTTTCTGTCAAACTTTGAGAAAATATTTTCTGTACTGCTTGGAAAGGAAAAAAAAAATGATTTCTCATAATTGTAGGATATCCCAACTAAATAGGAAACCCTAAAAAGATACAAAAATTCAAAAACGATCATAGGTTTTTCCGCACTCCCCCTCAAGTTGGTAAATAGGTAATAGGATACAATATTCTCAAAACTTAAACTACTTAACCCTTTGGTAAAGTCACAAAATAGAATGGAAAATGACTTGTATGATTCTCAGTTGATTTAGGATTACATTCTTATATACATTTTAAAGGAGAAGATAAGAAACAATCTCTAGGAATCAATTTACTAGGATTCCATACTCAACTCGGAAATAAAAATAGTATCCTAAGATTCTATTCTTTCTCTTAGAGATTTTGATTGTGATTTGATTAAGAGGATTTTGTAGATTATGATTGGTTGAAAGTAATTTTAGATTGATTAAGAGTAATTTTAGATGATTGATTATAATTGTAATATATGTTATGTGAATAAAATAATCTAGTATATAAAGGGAGGGTGATGCGGAACCCAAAGGCTAAAGAACCCGAAACTCCTTAAACACACACTTTGGATAGAACATGAACAAGAAGAAATCCCCTACCCTGGTGAACCCCCAATCAATTGTATGGATGTAAACACATATGATTAGGTTGATTTGAAAACAAGAATAGAATTCGCTACAAATGATTACCTTGATAAGAATAAATGTGTCAAAGACCTTTAAACATGGGTATACCACCAAAATAACTAAAGCCCAAACTAATATTTCTAAAATACAGCCCAGTAAACCTAAAAAGTTTAAATTAAATGAGCTGAAAGTTAATAAAAGTCTTATCTCACGAAAGCAAGCCCAAAACACAAGTAGTGGGCTGCCCAAAGCTATGCTTCTAAATGTAAAATAATTAATTAAACAAGAACGAAAGTCTTCTTGCACATTCTGCCCAACTTGATTAATTATGATGCCATTGATCCTCATTGTCTCTTGAGATTTCTTGCCATCTACAATTCGGCCCATGCAGGTTTGAAACACTTCTTTGAACTTCTTAGCAAGATCTTGTTATTGGTCCCTCCAACATTGCTAGCTCATCTTTGGTTCCATTTCTCTTACAAAGTACCATAGTCATGTTCACATCACCCCCTCCCTCTTCAAAAGGATTCGTCATCGAATCTGAATTAAAGTCAAAAAGAGACAAGTCAGAAACATTAAAAGTAGTACTAATATTATACTCACCTGGCAATTCTTTATTGTATGCATTGTTATTGATGCGTTCCAATACTTAGAATGGTCCATCACCCATTGCATCAAATTTTGACTTCCTTTGCTGTGGAAACCTTTCTTTTCGCATATGCGCCCAATCCCAATCACTTGGTTTGAAGAGAACTTGCTTTCTACATTTATTTACTTTTTGTGCATATATGCGATTCTTTTTCTCAATTTTTTTATGCACTTTCTCTTGTATTTTTTTAATTAAGTCAACTTTCTTCTTACCATCTAAACTAACAATCTCAGTCAAAGGCAAAGGCGTCAAATTTAACATAGTTAATGGATTAAAACCATACACAGTTTCAAATGGAGAATAACCTGTAGAAGAATGTGTAGAACGATTATATGCAAACTCAATGAATGACAAACAATCTTCCTAAGTTTTCAAGTTCTTCCCAACAATTGTACACAACATGGTTCGTAAAGTCCTATTAACTACCTCAATTTGTCCATCAGTTTGTGGATTACATGTAGAAAATAAAAGTTTAGTACACAAGTTTCCCTACAAAACTCTACAAAAGTGACTTAGGAACTTTAACATCCCTATCTGAAACAATGATTCTTAGCACACCATGAAGTCGAATTACTTAGCTAAAGAAAAGATCGGCAATGTTTGTTGCATCATCTGTTTTCTAGCAAGCAATGAAATGTGCCATTTTACTAAATTTGTCCACAACATCAAATATGCTATCTCTACGTTTCCTAGTCCTAGGTAAACCCAGTATAAAGTGTAAATATATATCAGCCCAACGTTCACTAGGTACAGGTAAAGATGTACGCAAACTATGAGGCATAGACCTAGACTTAGCTTGTTTACATCCAATACACTTGGCACAAACCCTTTCCACATATCTTCTCGTATTTGGGAAATAAAAATGTTCTCTAAGCATATCTAAGGTTTGTTTCAAGAATTCTAAGCCTTATAGGCTTGGTACCATGTCAAACTTTGAGAAAATATTTTCTATCATTTCTTATTTATAGGTTTACAAGAGGGTCAATTATATACATGTTACAACTAAGTAGGAAACAAGAGTAATGAGATCTAATGATCATGAGATATCCTAACTAAATAGGTTATCCTAAAAAGATATAAGAATCCTAAATTGTTCATGTTTCCCACAATATCTTTTACTGTTGATACTACCAATGTTATTAAACATTTCTAATCTAGGAGGAAGTCATCCTATCTACTTAGAAGTCCACCTGCCCTTTTGTTATGCATGAAAGTTTGTGTTTTTTCTTAAACTAAAATAGTTCCTGGAAGTCTGTTTGGTCTTGTGATGGTCTTTGGCTACCAACATATTTTTTATGTTGATATTGGGGGAACATGATCTAACAATTCATATCACTGCCCTTATTTTTGTTCACAGTTGGCTATTGATTGTGATGGTATTGGTTCCACAACATATATCCTATCTTGATATTGTGGGAAAATGATCTAACAATTCATATTGCTACGCTTATTTTTGTTCACAGTTTAATTTAACTTTTTGTTTAATTATTGCAGTCTCTGCATACTGCAGTGCAAGGTCTTGATGGTGCACCTCTTGAAGTGCAAATAAGAACACAGGTGCTAGATTTCTCTAATTTTCAGAACCAAAAATAAGGTGCTATAATTTTGTATCCAGCTTGCTAGAATGATGCAATAATTTGCAGAAAATGCACGAGTGCGCTGAGCATGGACTTGCTGCACATTGGCTTTATAAAGAAACTGGGAACAAGTTGTTTCCTGTTAGCAACATGGATGAATTTGAAATGAATGGTTCATACTTCTCCAATGAAATTAAAGGTCACAGTACCATGGAAATTGATCAATTCCATAAGTTCAGATCTTTGAGAGTTGGGCATCCAGTCCTTAGAGTAGAAGGAAGTCAGTTACTCACTGCTGTTATAATAAGGTATGTCGTGTTTATAGGTTTGTTCTAGTTAGAATAATATATAATCATTGACCTCACCTTACAGTTCAAGTTGTGCTTTCTCTTTTATGTTGGATTTGTTCCTTGTTTTCATTTGTCAACCATTTATGAGAGAGAGCATGTTACAACGATATATAGTCCATTACTAGCCCCACACTACAACTTAAGTTTGGGTTTGAATGGTTTCTCGACAATTAGTTTGCTGCTTATTAATTTTTTCATACCTTATGAAATTGAATTCATAAGCCACGATCTGTGTAGGATTTTTTTGGAATACTTTATTTTCTCTCATTTTTATTTATGATAGAATACATTGAATTTATAGGATACTTTGTACCCTTAGAAAAGACTAATAAAAACAAATGATCTAAATATAGTAACTAAAATATACACTATCTTATTTCCAAGGATCCTTAACCCCAATTTAGAGATTCGGGTCCTTTATTCAAAAATAGAAACAACTACAAATTAGGAAAGGAAATCAAACGAACTCTTTTATTTTCTAACACTCCCCCTCAAGTTGGTGAATAGATATCATGCAAACCTAACTTGCTAATAACGAAGTCAAATGATGGCTTGCTCAGTCCCTTTGTGAGGATATCTGCTGTTTGTTGTTTTGTTGGAACAAATGGCATATAGATTAATCCTCCTTCTAGCTCCTCTTTGATAAAAATGTCGATCAACTTCAACTTGTTTAGTTCGATCATGTTGCATTGGGTTATTTGCTATATTGATTGCGGCTTTGTTATTGCAGTATAACTTCATAGGAATCTGTAAAGGCAACTTTAACTCTTTTAGTATCCGTTGCAGCCATAGTAGTGCACAAACACCATTGGCCATTGCTTTATATTCAGCCTCAACACCACTTCTTGCTACTACACTCTGCTTTTTACTTCTCCAAGTTACAAAATTAACCCACATGTAGGAACAATATCCCGTTGTTGATCTCTGATCAGTAGAGGACCTAGCCTAATCTACATCAGTGTAGATTTCGATCCTAAATTGATTATTTTTTCTAAAACACAAGCCTTTTCCTGGAGATTTCTTCAAATTCTGTAGAATATGGTCGGTAGCCTCAAGGTGTTCCTTCGTAGGTGAGTGCATAAATTGACTCACAAGGCTGACTGCGAAGGCTATATTTGGCCGAGTGTGGGATAAATAAATTAACTTACCTACTAGCTTTTGATATCTTGTTGTATCCACCGGGCATCCTCCTTTGCTATTTCCAAGTTTCACATTTTGATCCACTGGTGTATCTACCGATTTACATCCACTCATCCTTATCTCCTTCAACAAATCTAGTACATACTTTCTTTGGCTAACAACAATCTCCCTTTTTGATCTTGCGACTTCCATTCCTTGGAAATATTTGAGCGAACCTAAATCTTTGATTTCAAATTCAGTAGCCAAATTCTTCTTTAAGCGATACATCTCTTCTAAGTCATTACCTGTCAAGATAATGTCATCAACATAGACTATTAAGGCTGTGATTCTTCCACTTGACGAGTGCCTAAAGATCATTGTGTGATCTATTTGAGATTGTGTATAACCTTGCCTTTTCACCGAACAAGTAAACTTCTCGAACCAAGCCCGGGGTGATTGCTTCAAACCATAAAGGGACTTAATTAGTTTGCATACCTTCGAGCCAAATTTTTCTTAGAAACCTGGTGGAGCATCCATGTAACTTCTTCTTCCAAGTCTCCGTTCAAGAATGCATTCTTGACATCTAATTGTTGGAAAGGCCAATCTAGATTTGCAGCTAATGAAAGAAGCACTCTTACAATGTTAAGTTTTGCTACTGGAGCGAAGGTCTCCATGTAATCGATTCCATACGTCTGGGTAAAGACTTTAGCAACTAACCGGTCTTTATATCTCTCTAGGGATCCATCCGAGTTGTATTTTACTGTAAATACCCATTTACACCCTACGGTCCTCTTGTCCTTTGGCAAGTCCACTTCTTCCCATGTTCTGTTCTTTTCAAGAGCTCTCATCTCTGCTAGAATTGCTTCCTTCCATTCAGGAACTTGTAAAGCCTCTTGAACATTTTTTGGAATGTCCACAAGTGACATTTGATTAGTGAAGGCGGCGAAAGCAGGAGATACACAAAATTTGACATTGGGTGTCTAGTACACGATCTGATCCCTTTCCAAAGAGCAGTAGGAATATAAAGATCTGTAATGGGTTTTTCTTCATAAATAGAATGCAAGGAGGGAGTATCGCTTGGAGAGTTTTGAAACTGAAAGCAGCATACTCGAAGAGTTTCGGTCCTACCCCAAGTTGGAATCTTAGCCTTGTTGGGAATTTTAGGATATCTTTTCTTGAGTCAAGTTTTTCCGGGTGTAAACCAATCTGAATTTTTTCTTTCTTTCATCTCCTTCAAATGAATCATTATTTTCTGTTCGGACAAGACTTGGCCTATCCTCTTTTTTTTTCACTTTGGTCTTGTTCGGGTTGAGTTAAAGTAGTCTTTGTTGGTGAGATGTTTGACACAGGTTCAGACATTGAATTATTTTGAATTTGGAAAAGATCTTCATTCACCAATGTTTTGATTTTATCCCAAGTCGAATCTTTATTATTTTTCTCCCCCTGAGGAGGAGACCTAAAAAAAGGTGTTGTTTCAAAAAGGATACATCCATAGAAACAATCATTTTTTTCAATGTAGGATCATAGCATTTAGAGCCATTTTTAGTTGGTGAATATCATACAAAAATGCATTTCCGAGCTCTAGGATCAAGTTTACTTTGGTTTGGGTCATGATTGTGGACAAAAACTGTGCATCCAAAGAATTTAATGGGTAAATCGGATACTATCTGAGAGGATGAATATTTTTTTGAAAAAACTTGTAAAGGAGTTTTGAAATCTAAATCTTTGAGGGCATTCAATTAATAAGATAGGTTGCTGTGAGAATAGCTTCACCCCAAAGGTACTTCGGAACATTATTTGCGAAAAGTAATGCTCTTAATACTTCTAGTAGATGCTTGTATTTTCTCTCCGCAACTCCATTTTATTTGGGGGTATCATTGCATGAACTCTGATGAATAATTCCCTTTTCAATAAAAAAACTCCCCAAAGTCTTATTAAAAAATTCCTTCCCATTATCACTTCTAAAGATCTGAATTTTTTCATCAAATTGTGTTTGAACCATGGTATAAAAGTTTTTAAAAAATTCTTCAACCTCAGATTTTTCTTTCAATAAATATACCCAACCTATTCTAGTGTGATCATCTATAAAAGAGACAAACCATTTTTTTTCCAAGAATTGTTGGTGTTCTTGAAGGACCCCAAACATCACTATGAATTAAAGAAAATGGTTTAGTGGGTTTGTATGGTCTTGGAGGATAAGAGGCTCGGTGTTGTTTTGCAAACATACAAATCTCACACTGAAATGAAGATGGATTTTTATTAATAAAAGGAGGAGGGAATAAATGTCTTAAGTAATGAAAGTTTGGATGACCAAGTCTATAGTGCCATAGCATTATTTCATGATTCGTAGAAGAAAATTCAGATTCAAAGCATAAATTACTGACTGGTAGTTTACTTGGGATTGTTCCATCTTCAAAGAAATACAGTCCTCCTTTTTCCCTAGCACTGCCAGTCATCCTCCTCGAGGCCGTTTCCTGAACCTCACAATGAGTTGGATGGAAATTAGCTTGACACTTTAGATCATGGGTTATTTTACTGATAGAAAGAAGGTTACAAGACAATTTTGGAGCATGAAGTACATTACAAAGAGTTATAAGCGGGGAAACTTTGATTGGACCAATCCCAGCTATTGTCGAAAAAGATCCATCAGCAATATTAATTTTTTGGTTTTCTACACATGGATTATATGATGAGAATAGTTGGGAGCAATTGTCATGTGATCTATTGCTCCGGAATCTATAATCCAAGGACTAGGAGAAAGACCAAAACTAGAGAGGGCTTAGACACAAGAATTACCTTGGGCTGCAAGAGAACACGAACGAGTAACAGAGAATTGTGGAGGTTTAAAAAGTTTGTGCAGAGGCTCTAATTGTTCCTTTGTGAAGGGTTGCTTGTCCGAGTTGATTGATCGCTCTTGAGAATCATCAGTTGTGGTTTGAAGTGCTTTGCCATTCCTTTCCTGTTTTTTTCTTTAAATGTGCTGGCTTCCCATGAACCTTCGATCATGTTTCTTTAGTGTGCCATGTTTTTCTACAAAGATCACACCATGGCCGTTTCTTCCTTTCTTCGTCTTCGTCAATTCCTCCTGAGTTCCGAGAGACAAGAGCTGAGTTCTTAGCCTTGGTTGGTGGTGCAACATTGCTGAGCATGATTCTGCTGCTGTTTTCTTCTTTCTGTAACTTCGAAAAAACCTCACGAATTGAGGGAAGTGGTTTTTGGCCAAGAATTCTTCCCTTTACCTCATCTAAGCTCCTATTTACTCCTGCAAGGAACATATAGACACGATCATTCTCCTCTCTTTTCTTATACCTTGCAAAATCATTTGGATTCTCCCATTCATCTTCATAACATTGATCTAGTTACAACCAAACGGCCACCATCTTATTGTAATACAGTAATCTCACGATCTTCTTGCTTGGATTGCCGAAGCCTTGACTTTAGTTCAAACATCTGTGAAGAACTCTCCAAGAGTACGTTTGCCGGATGGAGTCCCACACTGCTTTGGTTGTTGGCAGGAACATGTTTGGCCTTGCAATTGTTGCCTCCATTGAATTTAGAAGCCATGTTGTTAGTAAGGAATTTTCTGCCCTCCATCTTTTTAAGCCAGGCTCCTTTTCTTCTTGTTGCTTCTCTTCCCCAGTGATGTACCCGAGCTTTCCTCTGCCTTCGAGTACAAGTTTGATGGACTGAGACCACTCAAGGTAGTCTCTTCCATTTAGTTTTTGAACAAAAATTTGTAAATAAGAACTGGTGTCTATATTATCAACACTAGTATAGAGAGAGTTGTCTGGGTTAGTTTCAGAGGTAACCTCTGATGTGTTTTGGGTTCTGCTTGCACTAGTCATGGCAGTCTTTGCCATTTTTCTGATTTGAACCTTATGGCTCTGATACCACGTAGGATTTTTAAGGAAAACTTTATTCTCTCATTTTTATTTATGATAGAATACGTTGAATTTATAGGATACTTTGTACCCTTGGAAAAGACTAATAAAAACAAAAATAATCTAAATATAGTAACTAAAATATGCACTACCTTATTTCTAAGGATCCTTAACCCCAATTTAGGAATTCGGGTCCTTTATTAAAAAATAGAAACAACTAGAAATTAGGAAACGAAATCAAACTAAATCTTTTATTTTCTAATAGTCTAAAAATCTGACTTCAGAGTGGATAACGGTGGAAGAGAATTGCTTGTCGTTGTGAGCTCTGGTTTTGCAGCTTTTGAAGCAGTTGCAAACAGAAAATCTGCCTTACAAGTGAAACGATGGGAAGCTTATGCAAGGTTATACAAAAAGGTACTACTTTCATCTTTCTTATTCTCACTTGGGGCATGCTAAGTAGATGCTAATTTATAAGCATTAGTACAGTTAATTTTTCTTGCAATTTGTGAAAAAATTGTACAATGTAGCTCAAGTTTAATTCGAAAGTATAAAGACTAAATGATTTTTTTAACGGAAATTATACGACCTTTAAAATTGTGTTAAACTTTTGCTGATATTATGAGCTTAGAAGAGTTTGTAAGGACATATTTTAAATGTAATCCTTTTGGTATACTCTCTTCTCCATTTTAGGTCTTGCAAAGGCTACATAATTTGACAAAGTTTTGGTGTGGATTTTCATTTGCATGCAAGTTTGTTGCTGACCCTATTATTAAAGTAATCTATATATAG